>JAHKKF010537457.1:16308-49385 GCA_019740295.1 Labeo calbasu
AGGAATAAATTACTTTTTTAAATATATTCAAATAGAAAACTGTTATTTTAAATAGTAAAAATATTTTAAAATTGTATTGTTTTTGCTGTACTTTGGATCAAATAAATGCAGGCTTCGTGAGCAGCAGATTCCCTTAAAAACGTAAATAATCTTACTGTTCAAAAACTTTTGACTGGTAGTGTATATGCACAACCGGGTCTATATTCTGGTTGAGTTTTGGAAAATACTTGAAAATAGCACTTATTTGAGTTCAGCTTTTTGCACATTTGTTCAATTAACTCATGTCTCATTCATTCCCTTGACAGCAACACACAAATATTACTTTCCAAGTAGTTGCAAAATAAGAGCTCATGAGACCTTTACAGCACTTTTACTTTTCTATATTGATTTTTTTGCTTACTACTTGTAACGTTTGTAACATCTGAGTGATCCAAAAATGTTTTTTATTCAAAACAACCACCTTTTGTGTTCATAATTACATCCATTTGGACATGTGCATTGAACAGTGAGTGCTCTATTTTAGATGATTACACGACCACCAATTCCAGTTTTTACATGATGCATATATTACCAAGGGGTCAGTAAGAAAATTAATTAATTAATCATTTTATTTAGAAAGACACATTAAATAGATCAAAAGACAGTAAATACATTTATAATGTTACGTTTTATTTTTACTTTCTATTTATTAAAAAATTCTTCTGGAGCAACAAATCAGCATACTGATCGTGTGATCATGTGACACTCAGGACAGGAATAAATTACATTTTAAAATTGTTATTTATGTAAGTTGTAATAATATTTCATAATAATACAGTCTCTACTATATTTTGATCAAATAAATGCAGCCTTGGTGAGCATAAGAGACTTTACAAATATTACAAATTTTACTGACTCCAATCACCAAAGTATAACCACATTTTGATATATATCAGTATTTCTGCACATCTAAACTTTCTTCAGTCATAAAGAAATTGTTTTTTTTAGGAAAACATTTCAGCATTTTTCTTCATATAATGGACTGCTATGGTGCCCCGATTTTGAACTTTCAAAATGCAGTTTAAATGCAGCTTCATACGATCCCAAATGCAGTTGTAAACGATCCCAGGCGAGAAATAAGGGTCTTATGTAGTGTAACGATTGGTTATTTTAATAAAAATAATACAATTTATATACTTTTTAATGCCAAACGCTTGTCTTGGACTGTTTTTGTTCTGGGTCATGACAGTTAGGGTATGTCGAAAAACCCCCATCTCATGTTCTCCCTCAACTTCGAAATCGTCCTATATCGCTGTTTTACCTTTTTTGTTAAGGGTGTTTGGTCTTCTTTGCATGTTCACATTGCAAAGACTGGGTTGGAATTCTGCAGCGATGTAGGATGATTTTGAAATGATTTTTGAAGCTGAGGGAGAAAATGCGTTTTGAGTTTTTCGACATATCCTAACTGTCTTGAGTCAGAATACACAGAGTTCATGGAGAGAAAGGCAAGACGAGTGTTTGAGATTAAAAAGTATTTACATTGTATTTTTTTTAATGAAAATAACCGATCGTTTCACTAAATAAGACCCTTCTTCCTCAGCTGGGAGTGTTTACAACCGCATTTGGGATCGTTTGAAGACGCATTAAACTGTCTTTTGGAAGTTCAAAATCGGGGCACCATAGCAGTCCATTATATGGAGAAAAATGCTAAAATGTTTTCCTTAAAAAAAACATAATTTCTTTACGACTGAAAGAAAGAAAGACATTAACATCTTGGATGACAAGGGGGTGAGTACATTATATGTGAATCTTTGTTTTGGAAGTGGACTTCTCTTTTAAGGTTAAAAAAACACATTATTTTTTACATACTGTACATTATTGTTGCTCCTCTCTGCCCCACCTTTCTGAAACACGTTGATTTTTACAAACGCTTATCGTTCTGAAAAGCACAGTGTGCTCTGATTGACCAGCTATCCAGTGCGTTGTGAATACCTCAAGCGTGTGACGGAATTGTTACGCACCTTACCGAATACGGAATATCAGCTTCCAAAGCAATACTGACACCGATTATAAAAAAGGCATTTTTTGTGTCCTCTTTTGGAAGGCCAAACAATGTAGTTTTGCTTTCGCAATGGCAACAATACTACAGCGAGAATAAAAGTTACGCCGCCTTTCTTTGCTTTTTAGAGAAGAAGCCTCCCCAGATGACCACTCCTCTAACTACAGTGATCACCATGGACTTGGGAGGACTTCCTTTGAAGGATAGCAAAATTCCTATTAACCCTCTTAACTTAGTCACGGTACGTTCCACTGTCTTTATTTTTTAGTCCATAAGAATGAAGTTATTTCAGTGTTCCTCATATTGCTACTCACCATATGTGTGAAAAGGTTCTTTCTGCCATCTACCAGTTTTTTAGAGGTTTTGCAAACACATTTATTCAGCCACATACAGCTGCAGTGGTCATGGGGTATCTAGTCTGGGTGGAGTGACGTTAGTTGGCTGCTTTGGGATGTTTGAAATAGCTCCTAATGAGTACTTAGCGCACATGTTTTTAACCATCCATGGTCTGCAGTTATTAAATGTGAAGCCCTTTGCACCCATTAACCTGTTGATTATGGTGTGAATCTGCTGGTTTGTTGAGCGCAGTGAAGTGTGTTCCTGTGGCAGTTTGAGCTCCTGCTGTTAGATCACGCCGATTAATTGGGCAGCCACTGCATAGCCAAGACCCCTGCTGACATCCAAATGGGATGCTTTCAATCACTGAGTGTGTGCGTTTGGCATTTAAAAATCCGTGTTCATGTTTAGAGCGTTAAGGCCTATTCACAAATTAAAGGTTTGGAACAATGTAAGGTTGATTAAATGAATTTTAATTTTAAAATGAATGTATTGTGAAAAACTACATTTTCAGTCTCCAATCAAAAAGGTGATTAAAAAAGAGGAGGAGTTAGAGGAGGAGCCACCAGAAAAGGAGGAGCTTGATTGGTGGTCCAAATATTACGCATCACTGGCTGAACTCGAAAAACAGGTGATAACTTATTTTAATAATAGACATTTTAAACTGTGTCTTATTAGTTTTCTCAACTTGTAAAAGTCTTGTTTCCATCTCTTCTTCAGGAGGAGAAAGAGGATGACTTGGAAGATGGACAAGATGGAGGTATTTTAAACACAAGCATGATTTAATTATTATTCTATTCTAAATGAATCAGTGTTTTTGAACAAATTGGTTAAGTGAATGAATCAACGACTCTTTCATAAAGACTTCTGCATTTTCAATAACATAACAGCAGCAAATTGTTCAGACCTCTGAACACATATTTGAACATAAAAACATATTTGGGCACTTAAACCACATATAAAAATTGATTGTCAAATGCATCACATAACAAAATACTGAATATAGTTAAGCAAAACATGACCCTGTAACTACATGCATTGAAAGTCAACTATAAGCTGATTAAAGGGAAATTACTTCTGAGAGAAATTTGTTTGTGGATGCCACTTGGTTTGAGTGTTCACACATTTTTAGTGTGACCTAAGTAACCACATCCTCACAAAGCATAAGTGTAATATCACATTGTTTTGCAGATGGAACACCACTGAGCATGGCAGCACTAGAGGCAGAGGATGACGAAGCTGTGATTGAAATAGAGCCGCCTGCTCCAAAGAGGAAGAAAATTGCCACCCTACAGGTTTAGAAATATTCTTCAAACTGCAATCCTTTTATTTATTTCAATAGTGTTTACAGTGTTTTATTTTGCTCTTCAGTCATCTCAAACTATTTGCATTATTTCCTTTGTTGTTCTTTTTTTTTTTTAAATTTCATTCCCCAGCTTTACAAGTCTGAACTGGAAAACGAATTCAGTCAGTTCATGGACTGGTTGCACATATTTCCCGTCTACAAAGGCAAATCCAGCCTGGAAGATGAAGAGGAAGATGAAAGTACGAGATATATGGGGAAATATAAGGTGAAATGGGCGTTTTGGCAAGCTCAAATGCACTGGATCAACAGTGTGACAGCATGCATGAAAAATGTGAGGATTAGAGGTTACAGCAAAGCTGTTCTTCATTGCAGGGATCGTTTTTGATATACCCAATCGCTCCCGAAGACGAGGATGCAGACTGTCAGATCACTAATGGAATTCCCAAAAATGCACCCATCAAAGTCCTTGTGAGGGTATATGTGGTAAAAGTGGGTATCAGCTGTTCAAAACAAATTCCTTTTTTTTCAGTTTTACAAATTTTGCAGTTAGTAGAGAGAGTTAACATGAACTTTTCTTTATTTGATTGTTTGAGGGAAAATGTACAAGTCAAAAGTTTACATACAACTCGCAGAATCTGCAGAATGTTATTTTACTAAATAAGAAGGATCATACAAAATGCATGTTATTTTTTATTTAGAACTGACCTGAAAAAAGACATTTACATATAGTCCAACAGACAAAATAATAGCTGAATTGATAAAAATGACCCGGTTCAAAAGATTAAATACGCTTGACTCTTAATACAGCTGTTTTTTGTTTAGTGATAGTTGTTCTTGAGTCCCTTGTTTGTCATGAACAGTTAAACTGCCTGCTGTTCTTCAGAAAAATCCTTTAGGTCCCACAAATTCTTTGGTTTTTCAGCATTTTTGTGTATTTGATCCCTTTCCAACAATGACTGTATGTTTTTGAGATCCATCTTTTCACACTGAGGAAAACTGAGGGACTCATATGAAAAACTGGATCCCAAAATCATACAGTCATTGTTGGAAAGGGTTCAAATACACAAAAATGCTTAAAAAACCAAAGAATTTGTGGGACCTGAAGGATTTTTCTGAAGAACAGCTGTGGATCATTCAGGCAACAACACAGTATTAAGAATCAAGTGTGTGTAAACTTTTGAATGGGACTTCTGAATAAATTCAACCACTATTTTCTCCTGTGGACTATATGTAAACATCTTTTATGTAAAATGTCTTATTGAGGTCAGTACTAAATAAAAAATAACATGCATTTTGTATGATCCCTCTTATTTTGGTAAAATAATTAACATTTTGCAGATTCTGCATGGTGTATGGAAACTTTTGATTTAACTGTATATTTAAGATGTTGTCATCATTCATTAAGTCAGTATGGAGTGGAAATTCACCCTGTTTATTTTCCAAATGCATGTTATTGATCTTATTGTGAACAATTAATTCATGCATGTATCTCTCTTTTTTATGTCTGCACTCAGATTTTTCGTGTCTTCAACATTTCTTTTTTGCATTTCTGTATTATATCCTTTTACATTTTGCAGATAAATCGTCCTGCATATATCACAATTATACAAGAAATAAAAAAATTATCAATGCTTTTAAATGGAACATGTGTGCAGGGCATATTGCATGCATTACAGTGGTACAGTTTTCCATCATTTCCCCTTATATTTTCTGTGCACTGAATCTGAATTTGAACTCTTTATGCTTTTTTTATTGTAATCCCCAAGGCAACCAATCTGGCACCCACAGACCCGAATGGAAAGGCAGACCCCTATGTGGTGGTGAAAGTTGGCCAGCAGCAAATGGACAGCAAAGAGCGCTACATTCCCAAACAACTGAACCCAGTGTTTGGAGAGTAAGTGCCGTCTGTTCACAAAATGAATGGGAAAAACCACAACATTCAATATGGTGGATATAAGAATAAAAATGAAATTACATTCCTCATAGAGGCTTTGACTGTATTATTTGCTCTTAAAGGCACATGCACACTGACAGCCTGAAAACTACAGTTGTAGCCTGAAAACAGCTAAAAGACTATTTGACTACTGATTTGATATCCTGATCTCTCATCTCCCCACAGAGTGTTCGAACTGAATGTGTCCTTCCCGCTGGAGACAGAGCTCACGCTGTATGTGTTTGACCATGACCTTGTGGGCTCCGATGACCTGATTGGTGAGACCCGTGTGGACCTGGAGAACCGTTTCTTCAGTCGTCACCGCGCCGGATGTGGCATAGCCCTTCATTATGATAAGTGGGTAATGGTTTTGGCCTGTGATGATGGTGATAATGATTATAATGATGATTAGTATTATTATCTTTGTCGTGACCACTACTGTCATTGCCATTGTTGTCTTCAAAGCTCTTCGACCTCTTTAAGCTCAAATTCGAAGAGCTGTTGACTGTCAGTTGATTGTTTGCAGCTGCAGCGCTTAAGAGACTGAGATAAATGAAGCAGTTTTGTGGCCTGATTTTCATTTGATTCTCATTTGAGGTTAAATCAGATTAGACTGTCTTGTGATTTCAGGGATGGTTATAATAAGTGGAGAGATGCCAAGAAACCCACTGCCATATTATCGGAGCTCTGCCGCAAAAATGGGATTCCACCTCCAGAGTATAGAGAGTCTGAAATTAAAGTTCTCAACAAGATCTTCAAAGTTCCCAATGAGGCTTTTCCAGAAGGTGGAAATACAATTTTATTCATATAAAATAAAGGTTATAAAGCACCTTCATGTAATACAAAGAGTAATTTTGTTCTGTTTCTGTTTTCCGAATTAAAAAATGAGTTTGGCTCAAAGATACAAAAAATATCCACACAACTTTTTCTTTGTCAAAATGCAAGCAAATTTCTACAAATTAGACATTTGAACCATACAAACCATGCATGGTGTATCTGTTTTTTAATATGAGAGTTTGGTGCTGCAGAGTTGCTGAAGAAGAATAAGAAGACTGAGGAAGACTTTGCAGAGCTGGATGAGCATAAAGCTCTGAGTGTCCTGCAGCGATGGAAGGAGATGAGAGAGTTCTGTGAGGGAGCGTGTCCTCTGGTTCCTGAGCATGTGGAGGTCCGCTCACTGCTTAACACAGAAAAGCCAGGCCTTCCTCAGGTCAGACTCCATCGTATATGCACAACAACTGGTTAGCATTCTTAGTCAAGGCCAGTAAGCTTGAATCAGACCATCGCTTAAAGAGATAGTTCACCCAAAAATGAAAATTCTGTTATTAGTTACTCACCCATATGTTGTTCCAATCCTGTAAGACCTTCTTCATCTTCGGATCACAAGTTAGGATATTTTTATGAAATCCAAGAGCTTTCTGACCCTGTATAGACAGTAATGCAACTGACACGTTTAAGACCCAGAAAGGTAGTAATATATGTATATAATTTTATCAGTTGTTTATTATTCATGCAACAATATATATTATAGTTCAAAGGTTGTGCTAGACTTTAACACTGTCTGTCATTTTGGCGGACAGGGTCGTAAAAATGGTCATAATCTGTTATTACCCGTCATTATAATTTTCATATTTTAATTGGAAAAAAACATTTAATTGCTTTTATTTTTGTTCACATTTTCATTTTTAATCAGGTGTTAAATGCTACTGTTTTTACAAATTACAAAAATACCATGATATTATCTGTCAGAAGTCCACTTCCAGAACAAAAATTTACACATAATGTACTTACCCCTTGTCATCCAAGATGTTCATGTCTTTCTTTCTTTCTTCATTTGTAAAGAAATTGTTTTTTGAGGGAAATATTTCAGGATTTTTCTCCATATAGTGGACTTCTATGGTGCCCCGAGTTTGAACTTTCAAAATGTAATCTAAATGCAGCTTCAAACGATCCCAAATGCGTGTGTAAACGATCCCAGCCGAGGAAGAAAGGTCTTGTCCAGTGAAACGATTGGTTATTTTTACAAAAATAATACAATTTATATACTTTTTAATTTCAAACGGTCGTCTTGATTTGCTTTCCCTGAGCTCTGTTTTTTTCCAGTTCATGACAGTTAGGGTATGTCGAAAAACTCCCTTCAAAATTGTCCTATATCACTGTTTTACCTTTTTTGTTACTAAAGAAAAAAAGACATGAACATCTTAGATGACAAGAGGTTGAATACATTATTTGTAAATTTTTGTTCTGGAAGTGGACTTCTCCTTTAAGTGCTGGCGATGCAGTGTTGCCAGATGTTGCTATTAAAACAAACAAAAAATAAATAAAAAATAACCTAAATTATTTTATAAGATAAATTAAAGATATCGCTGACCCTAAACAGCAACTTCCTACTTTGTTAACTTTGTAAAGTGTCAAATTAAATGAAAAAGACAAGTCCAAAAATGTTTATAATAGCTGGATCTGACAACACGGAGGCTGCGCCCGTGCCCTTGCTCACAACTCTCTTTCTCAAGCCTCGTTCACTCCGGCTGCGTCTCGCAGCGATTGTTTTCATACCACAGACGCTAAACATCTAAACTTAATTATACATGTCATGCAGACATCCATATGAGGAGTTTAGCAGCAAATTAGTAATTCAGAGAACAAATTTTATTTCTGAACATGAAAATTTATTAAACTCGTCGTTTTGGTTTTCTTTGCGCACAAAAAAGTATTCTCGTCTTCATAAAATCTTCATAAAATTAAGGTTGAATCACTGATGTCACATGGACTATTTTAACAATGTCCTTACTGCCTTTCTGGGTCTTGAACATGGCAATTACATTGCTGTCTATGCAGGGTTGGAAAGCTCTTGGATTTCATTACTAATATGTGTGAATGAAGGTCTTACAGCTTTGGAACCACATGAGGGTGGGACAAAATTTTCATTTTTGGGTGAACTATCCCTTTAAGTTGCATCCCAAATGATGCACCATTACACTATGTATTTATTCTATGCACTATGTACTCAGTCATCTTGTATATGGATTATGTAAGGTTATTTTGTCATCCATCGTCAGAATCTGATAGCCTGTCTCATTCCAGGATATTATTAAAGCTTGGACAGTTCACTTCATTTTTTCAGTTAATTAGGTGCATCATCTGGGGATTTAAAGAACATTTTTTCTTTTTAGAATTTTTAGTGTGAGCACAGTAATCAGACTATTTATACTAAAATTGCATAGAATAGTGTACAAGTATGCAAACTGGCACGCACCATTGTACTCCAACAGTATCTAATGTATCTGTCTTTGACGTGACAGGGTTATGTTCACATGTGGATTGACATGTTTCCAGTGGATGTACCTCCACCACCACCTGTTAATATCAAACCTAGACTTCCAGAGAGGTAATCAGGAGATCACACACTCATTAAACTATAGCAATATATAGTAGCTCAGAGACAGTGTGACCATTTTGACAACATGTTCCTTAATATGGAGAATTAAAGATCTGGACCCGTATTCACAAAATATTTTATCTTATCACTAAGAGTTCTCCTAAATAGCAATAAAAGTTTTTAGCTAAGAGTTTTCTCTTAAAACTTATTCACAAAGCTGCTGAGACAAACTTTGGCTGCTTTGAATGGCCAAGTCCCGCCTAAGAGGCCATATGACTGACAGGTAGAGCAACCAATCACGTTTCGTTTTGTGCCACATCATGTTTGGGGGAGTGGAAATGTCGCCACAATATTAAAGATTCTATACCACAAACATAATTTTTTTTAACATATTTTTGAAAATCCAGCATTTGATTGATCCTGATAAGCGCTTGTTGTCACAGTTGTAAACACAACGGCTTTCTTCTTTCGTGAGGGGTTTGGCGGGGCAGCATTTTTGTTTCCAGGTGAAACGTTAAAGAACGCGAAACCCTGTATAATTTAACCAATCCGATGATGACTTCGAAACTCCTGAAGTGTTTCCAGCTAAGTGTGCCTTTTGCATCAGACGTTTAGCTATCGTTCCGTGAGCAAAACAATCGTGTTTTGGTAGGGGTCCCCCTGGTAAAATACGCATTTTTGGCGAGATTCCTCTGGTAAACTTAAAATTTCAGGGGATAAATATCACATTATTGAGGTCGCTTTAAACCCGCGGACATGAATAACAACCCATGGCATTGGGCAACAGTGTTAAAGTAAGTGTTAAAGAAAACTGGCAACACTGGTTAACAGAATGGCTCGTCAGCCCACAGAAGAGAAGGGGTTTGCAACAAAATGGCTCACTCAGAAAAGGAATGATTTTGACAAGGTAAAAAGGGTGTTTTTTTTACACTCCTACTGCTAAATCTTAACCAAAGTATGTTGTAGTCTTCTCATTAAGACCCTAATGAATCATATCAACTTGTGAAAAATGGGCATCTGATGACCCTTTTAAAAGAGAAGTCCACTTCCAAAACAACAATTTACAAATAATTTGCTCACCCCTTGTCATTCAAGATGTTCATGTCTTTCTCTCTTCAGTCATAAAGAAATTATGGTTTTTGAGGAAAGCATTTCATGATTTTTATTCATATAATGGACTTCAATTTTGAACTTCCGAAATGTAGTTTAAATGCAGCTTCAAAGGGCTCTAAACGATCCCAGCTGAGGAAGAAGGGTCTTATCTTGCGAAACGATTGGTCATTTTTTCGAAAAATAAAAATGTGTATACTTTTTAAGCACAAAAGCTCATGTAGCACAGGCTCTGGCATGCGCGTTCATGACGTACTATTGAATCATGTCGAAAGGTCAAGCCGAATGTAGGCGGAACTACAGATCCAGTGTTTACAAAGCGAACGTGCAGAGACTACGAAAGTGCAAGTAAGTCAAACGCTGTTTACAAACAAAGGTAAAATGTGTCGGACGATTCTGAAGTTGTAGGAGAAAATAAGATGGATTTCTTCGCCATACTCTACCTTTCTTATAGTACACAGACGATGAACTTGATTCGTAGTAGTGATGAGAAGTTCGGATCATTTTACCGACTCGGACCTTTGAGTCTCGTTCAGCAAAATGAACGAATATTTTTTCGAGTCATTTCGTTAATTTTAGCAAAATCAGCGCCCCATAAGATGAACGAACTACTCGAAAAACCCGAAGACTCGAAACAGGTGAACTAATTCCAGTACAGAACCTAATAGGTTGTTGCCCGTGCGCGACTGAACGAATCACTCCCCTACACGATTCGTTCTTCGCGAGTCACATTAAAGATTCGTTCAAAATGAACAAATCGTTCAAGAACGACCCGTGGACGCGCATCCGAGAGCATGTGCTAAGCGAGCTTTTGTGCTTAAAAAGTATACAATTTTTTATTTTTTGAAAAAAAATGACCGATCGTTTCGCTGGATAAGACCCTTCTTCCTCGGCTTGGATCGTTTAGAGCCATTTGAAGCTGCATTTAAACTACATTTCGGAAGTTTAAAATCGGGGCCACAATTGAAGTCCATTATATGAAGAAAAATCCTGAAATGCTTTCCTCAAAAAACATTATTTCTTTACGACTGAAGACAGAAAGACATGAACTTGGATGACAATGGGGTGAGTAAATTATTTGTAAATTGTTGTTTTGGAAATGGACTTCTTTCAGATTTTCTCCTAAATTGGCAAGTTATTAGCTACTTTTAGCCTTACGATGTTTTGTGAAGACGGGCCCTTAAGATTTATATTTCTTAAGAATAATCATTTGCTTATTGTGCAATATTTGCGTAATATGAGAATTTTTATTCCTATGTTTCTAGTTATGAGCTGCGTGTCATTATCTGGAATACTGATGATGTCGTACTAGATGATGTCAATCCTTTCACTGGAGAGCCATCAAGCGACATCTACGTTAAAGGGTCAGAATACACAAAATATTAAATAGCACAGAAAAACAAACAAAAATGTTACATTTCTCTATTCCATATAAAATTCAATAATAATATTCCATAAAAAAATAAATATATACACACTACCGTTAAAGTGTGAAGTCAGTAAGATTATTTATTTATTTTTATTTTCATATATATATAGTAGTAATAATATTTTTACTATATTTATTTAATGCAGTAAATGCATAAATGAATGCAGCCTTGGTGAGCATAATAGACTTCTCCTACCATAAACTTTTGAAAGCCAAGGTATAATGAAAAATATAATTTTTATATTCACCAGCTGGATTAAAGGTCTGGAAGATGAAAAACAGGAGACGGATGTGCATTTTAATTCCCTCACTGGTGAAGGCAACTTCAACTGGCGGTATGTCTTTCACTTTGACTATCTTCCTACGGAGAAGGAGATCATCTATAAGAAGAAGGAGTCACTGTTCGCCCTTGAGGAGACTGAATTCCGCCAACCGGCTGTTCTGGTGCTGCAAGTCTGGGATTATGATCGCATCGGCTCCAATGACTTCTTAGGTTAGTGGTTTTAGTGACCCGTCAAGAGTTCATGTATGAAATCTAGTGAAATTTTCTAGTTAGTCAGTAAAATGATCTCTTTCCAACTGTTATGGCTAGGATCCATAGAGTTGCGTCTCAGCGATATGGTCCGGGCAGCAAAATCATCCGAGCAATGCAGCGTCAAGATGGCCAAAGACAAGGCTGGCCCTCGCTTCTCCATCTTCCGCAGCAAGAGGATGAAGGGCTGGTGGCCGCTCATCAAATTAAAGAGCCAGGAGGACATCGAGAGAGAGGAGAGGGAGGCAGAACAAGAGAAGAAAAACAAGAAGAAGAAGAAAAAGAAGTCGAGCAAACGTAGCCAAATAAAACCAGAAGATGTGCAGTTTGTGGACCACAGTGGGAACACCTTCATCCTAATGGTACATGCACTTTGTCAGTGCACCAACACTGAGTAAAACGAATGTGGTTACACACCTGTTTACTTTGACTTTTTGTTCATTAACGTGGTTTGCAGGGTAAAGTAGAGGCAGAGTTCCATCTAGTGACAGCTGAAGAAGCTGAGAAGAACCCTGTGGGAAAAGCACGCAAGGAGCCTGAACCTCTGGAAAAACCAAAGTAAGGGACTAAAGCGGCATATACGTTCATATCAGTATATTTTTATTGTGTACTTACAAAAATGTGCTACATAATTGTTTTTTGTCCCTTTAAGTCGCCCTAAGACATCCTTCAACTGGTTTGTGAATCCGATGAAGACCTTTGTGTTCTTCATCTGGAAGAAGTACAAGAAGTACATCATTGCTTTGATCATTTTGGTTATCCTGGGGCTCTTCCTCTTCCTCATCCTCTACACCCTGCCTACACACATCAGCCAGCTTATTGTCAACGGTTGAGAAGGTGGAAATGCACAGAAACTGAGAAATTAATGAATCAACAGGGGAAATAATGATACACATGGGTGCTTAGCCATAATTTGCTTTTAATGAAGTAGACATTAGAAATTAGAACTTAGAAGACTTTAACAATACAAACAATTGCCTGTCAATAAATTCAGTGCAGTTTATATGCTTTATGATTGAATGTATAGTAATGATCGAAAGTTTTAGAGCATGTGTTTTTTAAGTAAAAAGGAATATATGTATTCAGCAAGAATGCATTCATTTAAGGATTTATTCACTCTAGAATTATTATTTCTTGATAATTTACTCTCTGTCTCATCCAGCATGTTCATGTTTTTTTTCTTCAGTTGAAAAGAAATGAAGGTTTTTGAGCAAAACATTCCAGGAATTTCCATATAGTGGACATCAATTGGGATCAATGGGTTGAAGGTCCAAATTTCAGTTTCAGTGCAGCTTCAGAGGGCTCTACATGTTTTCATCTTAAGAGCATATCAAGTGAAATTAAAAAAAAAAAATGAATGAAAAGTTATATACTTTTTAACCACAAATGCACATCTTGCACTAGTTTGACTTTACGCATTATGGAGTCATGTTGAAAATGTCACGTAGTCAAAGGCAAAAGTACTGACCAAGATGAACGCTCTTTACCAAAAAAGGTAAAACAATGATGTCGGATGATTTTGAAGTTGAAGAAAAAAATAAGATGGAGTTTTTTTGCCCTACCCTACCTTTTTAGATTGAAATACACAGATGACAAACAAACCATACGTGACTTTTCCAACATGATTACATAATGAAGTCGAGCTAGTGCAAGATGAGCATTTGTGGTTAAAAAGTACTTTTTTTTTTTCTCTTTTTTTAGAAAATGACCTTTCATTTGGCTAGATAAGACCCTTGTTCCTCGTCTGGGATTGTGTAGAGCCTTTTGAAACTGCAATTTGGACATTCCACCTGCTGATCCACATTAAAGTCCACTATATGGAGAAAAATCCTCAATGTTTTTCTTAAAAAACGACTGAAGAAAGAAAGACATGAACATCTTGGATGACATGGGGGTGAGTAAATTATTAGGAAAAGTTTAATATAGGAATAAACTAATCCTTTAAATTGATCAAAAATAAGTTTTAAGTGAAAAGACTTTTCAAAATGTTACAAAATAATGTTTCTATTTATCAAAAATCCTGAAAAACATGTATCAGGGTTTTCACAAATATGTTGAATATAATGATTCTTGAGCACCAAAACATGAATAAATAAAATTTTTAAATATAGAAAACAGTAGTAATATTTACATAGTGATATAGTAGTATTTCTCAACATTGCTGTTTTACTGTATTTTGGTCAAATAAATGCAGCTTAAGATACTTATTTTAAAAATGTTTTAAAAAATGTCATTTCCAATTATGCTGCTGCTTTTAGACATCTTCATTTTAATTGTAATTTTTATATATAGAGATATTCTGGGACTGTTTTGACAATAAAGTGATATGGTATGGAACGTATACAAACAACAAAAAATATTGCCTTCATTCAGATGAAAAATCTTTGATTTATGTCTAGACTGTCAGAGTTTTGCTTGCCATTTTCCAAAAATATTTCCATATTGTGTGCAAGTTTAGGGTATTATTTGCAGAACTGGAAAAGAAGCAGAGACATCAGGATTCAGCCATTTGAGTTTTATAACAGAAGCCTATTCTACTGAGATACCTGGCAGAAAATTTGATAAATAAATTGAACCTGGTGGAGCAAGCTTGGTCACAGTATATGCTACAGCTTTAGTGACACTGCTGCTCGGTACTGGGTGACATGACAAATAGAAACACCCCCACCCCCCACCCACTCAAAAAAAGTGCATTGCATTCAGGAACATGCTTTCTGCATTTTTAGAAAACAGGCTTTTCTCATGCAAAATAATAACAAAATGTGAGAGCATGTACCTTAATGATGTAAATGATGTTTCACTATCTTCCCCTACAGCACTCTGTGATTCTGGGCTGATCTCAGAGTACATGATCTAAACCCACTCATGTGAGATAATTGCCTGTGATATAGAGAAGGGTAATTATATAGATTCCACCAGTGAGGCCTAAGTGTCACATGGGAATACAACAAAAAAAACCTAGCAGCTAATGGACATGCAAATGATCACTTTATAATAACCACAGTTTCCATGGTTATGCTCCTGAACTGAGCAATGTGATAAATCTATACATCAGGACACCTCAGCGTTACTTATAGGATGTCACAAAAAAAGAAGTGAACTTTAAGGTATTTATAAAATACTATGTGAATAACAAGATACTTAAGTAAGGTGTCATCTGATACCATCACCATGATGTGCCACTTCATGTAAGGAGCTTCATTTTATGTTCATCTCATTTGTAATTGGATTGTTACTTTCATTTTATCACCTTCCGTCATCTACAGCAACTTTTAGGAGTGAATGAATTTATGAAAATAAGAAATTAATCTGTCTTTCTGAGATATTCAGTTACTTCATTGTTATGGTTATGTCCCACTTAATGATATAATTCAAATTACTTTGCAATATTTTGACAACATTTGACTTTTTTTTTTTAATGAGGTTGTTTGTTTTCAGTGTGGTCAACTTAAAGTAGGCCTATATATTTTTACAGTGCGCTGGCTTTAGGCATCCAGCCTCTACAGTCTGAATTGTAAGTTCTGTTGTGAATGAACAGCTTGGGAATGTGCAGCAGGGGTTACATGGCTCTCTGCAGGGCCGTTTGGGCTGTCTTGGGTAGAAGGGAGCCCGCGGCTGACTGAGTGAAACTCTAATCAGAGGTGACAGCTGGGATAGGTGACTTCCAGGCTTTATTAATGATGCGTTATGTTATGCTCTTTTCTACACTCTCAAAACCAAAAGGCAGACAGTGCATGGCTATAGTCCCCCTCTTGGACAAGTTTTTAGTTTTCTGATGCTCTCGCTTAAATATATTAGTTGTGTTTTGTTGTCAGTGAATGAGTGTTTTAAATGAATCACTTAACCGAATGAATTGTTCACTTTCTTTTCCAGTTTCGATCTCTGAAGACTCTGGAGCCTACTGAATAAATACGCCCTTCACCAAACAAGTCAATTAGGTTTTGACAAAAATAATCTCTGAACAAATCAGCTGATTCAGTGTTTCACTCAAAACACAAAAAGACACTTGTCGCCACCTACTTGCATAGTGCAATCTGCAAAAAGAGTCACCTAATGAATCAGCGTGAACGAACGGATTTAAAAGATTTGTTTGTTGGGATGAATCAAAATCCCCACTACTATCCGATATAATTTATGTCATTAATACAGTGATACGGTGAATTTATTTAGAAAATGTCCATAATTCACACTCTTGGACAAGTTTTTAGTTTTCTAATGCTCTCTCTTTAATATTAGTGGTGTTTTGTATGTGAATGAATCAGTGTTTTGAATGAATCATTTAACTGAATGAATCGTTCACGTTTCTATTGCATTTCAAGATTTTGGAGACACACAAAAATAATCACTAAATGAATCAGATGATTCAGTGTTTTACTCAAAAAAAAAAACAAAACACTGAATCACTTGTCGTCACCTACTGGTGTAGTGTAACTGGCAAAAAGAGTCACAAATGAATCAGTGTGAACAAACTATTTTAAAAGATTCAATTCTTGTGATTAATCAAAATGTATTAATCCTCACCACTATTTGATAAAATGTAAAGCTACGTTTACACTAGTATGTTGTCGTTTTAAACTGCAAATTTATTTCAAGGGTCGAAAACGCCGGAGTAAATGACAGGCGTAACCATAGCAAAGTCATGCGTTTTAAAACAGAAACACACTAGTGTAATCTTAGTCTACTTCGGGATTTTCAACCCTCAAAAATGAATACTTTTGAAAACGGCCATGTAAACAATAACATCATGCTCATTATGAATGGTAATGTGACATGCGTTTTCGGTTGTGTAGTGTGGAGGGAGATCGTTTCTGAAACGCAGTGAAAAGGCAAGTGTAGACGAGGATCGTTTTCATTTTAAAACACCATTTAAAACAAAAACGCACTAGTGTAAACAGGACTTCAGAATCTAAATCCCCACCACTTTGATATAGGCTATGTTTACACTAATGCTTTTGTTTTAAAACGCATAAGTTTTGTTATGGTTACACCTGTCGTTTACACTCCTTTCGAAGAGACTTTCGAAAATGCTGCAGATCCACCCCATTTTAATTCGAAAACTATGGGGTTGCGTTTCAGTGTAAACAAACCAAAACAGAGACTTTTGAAAACGACGGCATGACTTGACGACTGTGTATACAATAACATCATGCTCATTATGAATAGTCATGTGACATGCGTTTTCGGTTGTGTAGTGTGAACGGAGATCGATTCTTAAAAACGCAGTGAAAACGGCAGTGTAGACAAGAATCATTTTCATTTTAAAACGCAGTGCTTGGTTTTCAAACTAATATGGGGTCTGCAGCGTTTCAAAAGTCTTCGTTTTCTAGGGTAGAAAACGTCAGAGGAAACAACAGACGTGATCATAGCAAAAGTTACGTGTTTTAAAACGAAAACGCACTAGTGTAAACGTGGCCTAAGTCATTGTGATACAGCTAATTTATTTATTCATTCATTTGTTCACAGTTGAATGTAACATTTAGAAAATGGCCCTAATGCACACTTTATTCTGTATTCGTTTCTCTGCACATTTTTGTCCTGTAAAACAAAATGAAAGATTTTATTTTTAAAATGTTATCATAAATTAGGTGCTTTACTGATGAATAATTTACATAATTATTACATAGCAATTAAACTAAGACACTAGGTTAGATGAAATACATTAGAGAACAATATCATACATAAAATATAGTTCCGGTTGCATAAACTAGACTAGTTTTTAAAAGTTAGTCATATAAGACTGGTCTTAAAGTAACTTTGTAAAGTCAGTTACATTAAAAGGTGGTTTGGTCTAATTTGAAAAAGCAATTCCTTAACTGCTCTATTTCTTAAGGCACGTGCCCTAACGGTATCATTATTCGTTTTCAGATTGCACTTGAAAAAACCATCTCCACTTCTGGATAATATTGGCCACAGCAGATGCTTATAATAGTTTCACCACTATTAACCATCCAAGCCATTGATGTGCTTTGTGGAGACCATCGACCAACTGCGCATGCGTACTATCGAACAGTCAGCGCTAGACTGGCACTATAATAGTCCTGTTTCCTCTTTATGCGCTCTCGCCACTATAGCCAAACGTAACACTGCTGCACTTTACTTTCCCGCTGTGTTAACTTTTCAAACAGCTTGACATTTTTCTAGCTCATTCCTCACCACCAATATCATCCTTTTTAATGGGCTTGCTGTGAAACATCTCTTCTATAATTAGCATTTTCCTAATTTCCTCCAAAATGCCCGAGTTCATATCAGTGGACGAGTTTATCGCGGAGACTTTGGAGGACTACAGCTCTCCCACCACCTCTTCCTTCTACACCAAAATGACAAGTTGCCGAAATTCCGCCAACAATATCGAGGAGGTATGAAATTATGCTTTCATGTGATGCCTACAGCTGTAATCGCTTGTTATGTCTTTGACAGCCAAGTTGTACAACATGATGAATGAAATGAAGGTGATTTGCGTTGTCCATCATCAGGAGCAGGTTTCAGAATATCTTTCTTATTCAGCTTTACGGTGCTTTTTCAATGCAGAACTGCTTAGTCCAGTGAAATGTATTTTTCTCTATGAACACTGCTTCAAACATTACTACAGCAGATACTGATGCTCTTTGTCTTGTTGTATCCATTGGGCTGAGCGCAGCGTATTTCCAACACCACAAACCATGTGATTTCAAGCCAAATCTTAATTTAAAGTACAAAAAATTACTCAATTCATATAACCAGGGTGCTTTTAATATCATTAACATAATTAAACGTATTGTATCCTCTCGTTTTCATGTGGCGCTGTGTGCAACTGAAAGAGGAAGGATCACACATTGCGCGTTAACATCTACATTTCCTTGTCGATATTGCACATTAAATTGCACCGAACACTTCGCAATCTTTCCGTTTTTGTAGTTATATATTTTACTTTTTACTTCATTTTTTGCTGCTGTGTCGCGCTTCTTTTCGCCTATCCCTCATCGTGCGTCAATACGAGCTTCTACTGTATTATCACCAACACGTGCCTTTCATCCAGCGTTTATTGAGCTGCATAAACAAAAGCCGGCTTAGGATTCACGGATCTTCTGGAGCAAACGAACCAGCCCATGACTTTAATGTTTCTGGATCAGAATCCTTTGTTGTTGTTGTTGAAACAACCCTTCTATGAACCAGTCATTGCCTCATCATTTTAGGGTTAGGGATGGGATGATGGGTTGATAAAAATGTTGCTCCAGGACCAACAAAGGATGCTGATCCAGGATCATGTCCTGTTAGGGAAATCATGTTAGTGTGAAGTATTTTCACCGCTGTTTGCCAAGAGGTGTCTTAGTGCATTTACAAAAAATGAAAGAAAATTAAATGTATTTATTTTATTTGTAAGCAATTTTATTCATCATATATTTGTTCTGAAAACAATGTGATTGTTTTCCATATTTTTGACAGCACAGTCATGGCTTCATTTATAAACCAAAGCTAATTTTTATCCACACTGGCTCTTGGCGAGTGTTCATTTTTAGACCCCCCCGGTTGTGCCAATTTGAGGCGTGCAGCCGGGTCAGGGTGGTAACAATTGAATGATGACTGCTTTAATAAGAGTGACATAGTGGAATGTGAAGTAACCATGGTGATGACCTGGCCTGTGCAATACACGGCCGTACAAATTGAACAGTGCACTGCATTGCATGCTTGATTGTTTGGGCTTCATGTGACAGGATGGGACCTTTAATATCTAGTGAGTGTTGAACACACACAGCCTTGGGGGATTTAGCGATATTAGAGAGTCTGAGTGGTGGGCCACTATTCAAACCATTCTTCATTCTTCATACCAGAAACCTTGAGACTGTTCTCAGAACAGACTTTGTCAATGAAGGACACCTCCGTTTAATCTGCCTTGAAGTAAATCCTGCTGCATGAAGAAGTCTCTCAAAACAATTATCAGAAGCACTAGAGGGCAAACATATAAAATGTATTTTGTCTATAATATGAAAACTGTTTTGTCTATATTATCCAAGTTAAAGGGGACACGACATGGATTTTTTCAAAATAATTTTAATATGTTCCTTGAGGTTTACTTATACTGTTAAAAGCATATGTACATTTTTGCAGCTACAGGGTGCATATTCAAAACAAACAAAGAACCAAAGGTGTAGTTTTTTGATGCCGTGAGTGTGGAATCATGGGAGTTGTAGTCTTCATCCCCACAGCCGATGCAATCCGTCAGGACTCGAAAGTGGAGATTCCACGCTCGTGGATGAGCTAATGTATTTAAGACTTATTAAGGTCACTGTAGTAAGAAGCAGGGTGGGTTGAAAGTCATGGAAGCAAAAAGAGGACACTGGAGCAAGTGCTAATGAAAGACGAGTGCAGTACATGGCTTGAAAACAGCGGAGCTTTTATTATGCCACAGTCGTCCGTTTCCGCACCTTCCGGTCATGCCTATGTGAGGTAAAACAGCTGTTTTATCATACTGCATACATTTGAGTGTGTTGAAAGCTCTGTTATAATGCTACTCTGTGTGTTCGACTTCTGTCTAATGAAATGCATAACATATTAAAGTTGTGTCTTTTCTACAAAATAAAAACGGAAAATCAAGGGTGTATAATGTCATTGACAGCCGACGCAATGACACTAGTTAAAATTGCTTATATCTCTGGATTTAAATAGTCTTGGCAACATTTGGAATAATGTGCACAAGTCAGCAAAATATACAACACTGTTCTAGTGGTTTTTGGATATTTCAATAAAAAAATCTTACATGTTCTGCCCTTTAATAGTTTTTGCACAAAATAAATAAATTTGTGGATAAATAACTGACTATTTTCAACCGTCATTCTGACCCTATGTCTAAAACGACCTGTTTTTAGGGGCGTGTCTGTATTCGACCACTGTTATGATTGGCTAACTATGATTGGCTAACTATGATTGTAGAGTATGATTGTAAAAACGTCCATTTCCCGCTTACATTTGAGCGGGAAATTTTTAAACGTCGCTGATTGGCCATAGTGTTCACGCGATCATGACTGTGATTGGCTACAATGAGAAGCGCTTCACGCTCCTCACCGAGCGCTCACACATAAGCACAATTGTACTTTATATTTGCTTTTGGCGCGATGCCACACTTGCATTCAGCATAAACAAGTAAGTGGCTAAACGCAAGTGGGCAGGGCCTATGTTTAGAAGATGATTATTCGTCGATGTCTTGCTCTGGTGTTTCTGAGGGTTATTACATAAATGTTTTTTAATGAGGAATGATGAGGACATTTTAAGTTATGAAATTTGCAGGATGTATTAAGCAAACAATTCTATGCCAAAAGATCAAGATAAATTTGGTTTCTCATGTCATGAGGAAATTTAATAAAACACTGGACCTCATTGGGAAAAAAAAGGTGAACTGTCCCTTTAAATTATGAATGTTTGCAGCTCTGTGCTTAAAGCTCTCTTGCTGCAAGACCTGTTCCAGTCCGTTCAGTGTTACATCTCACGAGCAGTTGGATCCGCCAACCAATAGTTTAGAAAATTAAAGAGGAGGAATTGAGACAACACAGATGCCTTGCCTTAATCTGCACTGACCTCAAGAGAGATAATGGGAACCCCATGCTATAATAGAGTCTGTGTTTTGGTCATGTGACTTAATGATAAAGCAGGAACTGAAAAGATTTCCCTGGACATTTCTGATGATGATCCAATACACACCTCAGCTATCGCTCTTCAACACAACTCAGCGCTTGTGTGTTCCCATTGTATGTTGCCGAAAGTAAATTGAAATGAGAGCCGATTGGGGATTAGCAGAGGCACCGGAGAGGAATAATGAAAGATAATTGGAGTGCTCGGATAATCTGCAGTACCAGCAGGAGTAGCCTAGGCTGTTGTGGCACGCCTTGTTTTTCCCATATAAAGTAATGCAGAGTTAGCCATTCTTTCAGAGACACCTGATATTACTATTATCTTCATTCCTGGAGTGTTTGGTGAGAGTAGGGTAAACAAAGGCATAGTAGATTTTTCCTCAGGCCTCTTAAAGGTACACTCAGTGTTTTTTTCCTAATAAAAACTTTTAAAGAATCACATTAGTCTTATAGAAAAGTAATACTACTGAGGGCATCTTTAAAATAAAATAAAATTAAATGAATTCAATAGGTAATGATAATTGATAACCCATTTGACTTAACCCTGTGGCATTTGTTTCCCCAGAGACCCAGTTAAATGCATTACTGTCAATTACTGCAGCACTCAATGCTATGAAAGCCAGTGTGATGTATTTTCTTATGGGACAGTTCAGTGGAAACTCATTCAAAACTGTCATTCAAACCTGTATGACTTGTTTCCTCTGTGGAACAGAAAAGAAGATATTTAAAGTGCCTCTGTGTTTTTTTTTTGTCCATACAGTGGAAGTCAATGGTAACCAAAACTCTTTCTTCAATATTAGAAGAAAATCCTATAGGTTTGGATGGAATGAGGATGCATTCGTGATGTGAGGAAGTGGCATCAGCATGTTATTTTATACCATAAAACATCTGCTGACTTCATGACAAACCTGCTCTGGATTCTTAATGCTGCTGAGTTTCGTCTGAGTGGGTTTTATACTATTTCTGAACGTGTGTGTGTCTCAAACCACTCTCTGTCTTTAGAACACTGTGAACACAACATAAATAGCACGCCTTACCACTTTATATAAGGCTCACTGATCTAAATAAGTGGTCATAGCATTTCAACATTTTTATGGGTAATCCCAGATGCACGTGGGAAAATGACCAGTTGCTAGTTTTACCTTATCTTACAACTGATAGGAACTGTGAGAAAGTTCATTTATGGTTGTGTGGTGTGATATTGTTTGAGTTTCACTTCTGGCCTACTTGATGAAGTAGTTGAAATCCACCAGTGGTGAGGAGAGTGAATTGTGTGGGCTTTGCTTCATTAAGCACAATAGAGGGAGATAAACATCTGGTCGTGCTCCATAATTATAAAATGCCTCAGAGCTCAAAACATTATTACTGCATGTCTTATGGTGGATTTGTTATATGAAACATTGGGGCTTTTATGTTTTAGTACAAGAAGATGTTCTGCTGTGGTGAATAATTAACATTTTTCGACAAATTTAGACACTGTTTTCTCCCAAGGAAAAGCTTTTGGGAAAAAAACCCTAACAGAAATAACATTTTAATTAAAATGCTGCTTTGGGCAATGATTGGGATTATTATTTATTTATTATTAGTGTGTGAACTATTCATATAATTTTAACATTTGATATGCCACTTTATTATAATATTTTCCCATATTAAGATATTACTTCATATTTAGGTGAAAACCAGAGCATGTTTGGTTCAGTTCTATATATATATATATACTAATTATTCACCACAACAGAACAGCTTCTTGTATATATATATATATATATATTTTTTTTTTTTAAATGGACATTGTTTTCTCTTAAGGAAAATAAATCTTTGGAAAAAAAGCCTGGAAGAAATAAGATTTTAATTAAAATAACATTTAGGTGAAAACCATAGCATTTTTGGTTCATTTGCTTTATTACAATGTTATATTGAAAACAAATGGATATTTTAACATACTTATTTGAAAACATATTTATAATTATTCCAAATGTTGTAGGCCATATTATATGGTATATACCACAAAAGTATGATATTATGTGTTATCCCATTTTGAGATGTTATTTTCTAGAAGTTTTTCCTTTTTCCTTTAACTCTGAATTTGATATTCATCCAAGAAGCTGTTCTACTGTGGTGGATAATTAATATATTTTGCTAAATTTAGACATTGGTTTCTCTCAAGGAAAAGAAATAGACTAAGCTTTGGGAAAAAGCCTAAAAGAAACAAGATTTTAATTAAAATGCTGCTTTGATTTAACTGGGATTTTTTTTTTTTTTTGTGAACTATAATTTTAACATTTGATATGCCACTGTATTATAATATTATCCCATATTAAGGTATTATTTCACATTTAGGTGAAAAATCATAGCATTTTTGGTTTATTTGTTTCTATTTGCTATATTTCAATATTTTATGGGAAAAGAATTATGGATATTTTCACTTCTATGAAAAAATATTCATATATAATTTTTGAGTAAACTATCCTCATAATTCTAAATGTTATTTGCCATATTATATGGTATATACCAAAACAAGTATGATGATAATATTTTATCCCATTTTGAGATGTTATTTTACAGAGGTATTAAAAATAATCATATTCCGTTTTCGCAATTATCCCTTAAACACCAAATTTGATATCCATCCAATAAGCTGTTCTGTTGTGGTGAATAATTGACTGGGATTTTTTTTTTTTTGTAAACTGTCCCTATAATTGTAACATTTATATGCCATCCTATTAAAATATTATCCTGTATTAAGGTATTATTTCACATTTAGGTGAAAACAAGAGTATTTTGGTTCATTTTGTTTGGTTTAAGTCATTTATTGCTATTTGTTATATTACAATATTTTATGGGGTAAAAAATCTAATAAATTGTTTATTTTTACTTATATGAAAAAAAAAAAAAAAATATATATATATATATATATATATATATAAATAAAATATATATTACATTTTGAGTAAACTATCCTCATAATTTAAATATGTTATCTGACATATTACATGGTATATACCAAAAAATTATGATATTATATATTAACCCATTTTGAGATGTTATTTTACAGAAAAATATTCATATTCAGTTTTTTGCATTTTTTGCAATTATCCCTTTAACTCTAAATTTGATATCCAAGAAGCTGTTCTATTGTGGTGAATAATTAACAGTTTTTGTCAAGTTTAGACATTGTTTTCTCCCAAGCAAAAGAAATAAGCTTAGGAAAAAAGCCTGAAAGAAATAAGATTTTAATTAAAATGATGCTTTGTACAATGACTGGGATTTTTTTTTTTTTTTTCTTTTTGTGAACTATCCCTATAATTAAAACATTTTATATGTTATTATATTAAAATATTATCCCATATTAAGGTATTGTTTCTCATTTAGGTAAAAACAAGAGCATATTTGGTTCATTTTGTTTGGTTTAAGTCATTTATTGCTATTTGTTATATTACAAAATTATATAGAAAAGAATATAATAAAATATGGATATTTTCACTTATTTATATGAAACAATATTCATATATATTTTTAACATTTTTGTGTAAACTATTCTATAATTCTAATTGTTATATGGTATATACCAAATAAGTTTGATATTACATATTATCCCATTTTAAGAAGTTGTTTTATAGAAGTATATAAAAAAAAAAAGTTAAGTTTTTTTCACATTTTTCGCAATTATCCGTTTAACTGTGGAGTTCTTCAAACTCTTGTGCAAACCTGCGTAAGCCCATCACTGCACCTGTTTACCCTGAGTTGTTATGACTTTTTATCACTGGTCTTATTTCTATCTTTTTTGTGTGTGCTGTTGGGAATTTCGCAAGCATTTTCATCTAATAGCACTAAATGCACACAAAGGCCAATCCAAAAGACCAGGCACCACTGCTTCCATAAAAAACAAAAGGTCTGTGAGGTTAGCCATGCTGAGTACAGAATTCTCACTCTGCCTAGTCAGGAGAATCTGAATTTCAGCATGGAATGCCGTTCTAGGTGAACTAACCAACCGCACAGTTGAATTGTTATTGGCCCAGTTTAAACAGTTTTAACAGAGGTGACTGGAAGGGCTGAAGTTAAGAAAGTCAAACATCCTTGATGTAAAAGGAGCTGCTCTTAATGTGATGGTTCCCTGGAAGTGGAAGGAAGTATTAGCGAAAAAACAAAAAGCTTCTTCTGAAGCAATATGATAGTTTTAAAGGAGAAGTCCACTTCCAGAACAACATTTTACAGATAATTTACTCACCCCCTTGTCATCCAAGATGTTCATGTCTTTCTTTCTTCAGTTGTAAATAAATTATGTTTTTTGAGGAAAACATTTCAGGATTTTCTCTATATAGTGGACTGATATGGTGCCCCGAGTTTGAACTTCCTTAAATGCGGCTTCAAACGGTTGTAAACGATCCCAGCCAAGGAAGCAGGATCTTTATAGTGAAACGTTCGGTTATTTTCATAAAAATAGTACAATTTTTATACTTTTTAATGTCAAATGCTCGTCTTGTCTTGCTCTCCCTGAACTGTGTATTCTGGCTCAATCCAGTTAGGGTATGTCAAAAAACTCCAATCGTATTTTCTCCCTCAACTTCAAAATGGTCCTATATCGCTGTTTTACCTTTTTTGTTAAGGGTGTTTGATCTTCTTTGCATGTTCACTTTGCAAAGACTGTGTTGGTACTTTTGTAGTGATGTAGGATGATTTTCAAATGATTTTTGAAGTTGAGGCAGAAAATACGATTGGAGTTTTTTTGACATACCCTAACTGAGCAAGACAAGACAAGCGTTTGAGATTAAAAAGTATTTAAATTGAAAATTACCGATCGATAAAACCCTTCTTCCTCGGCTGGGATCGTTTACAACATTTGGGATCGTTTGAAGCCGCATTTAAACTGCATTTTGGAAGTTCAAAATTGGGGCACCATATCAGTCCATTATATGGAGAAAAATCCTGAAATGTTTTCCTCAAAAAACATAATTTCTTTACGACTGAAGAAAGCACATCTTGGATGACAAGGGGGTGAGTACTTTATCTGTAAATTGTTGTTTTCTTGAAATGTACTTCTCCTTTAAATGAGGAACAGACTAAATTTGAGTTGGAAATTCTGTGTTGAAGATCTAGCAGCTTCTGCAAAAGTATTCTCGTAACTTTATAAAATTACGGTCGAACCACTGATGTCAAATTGTCTATTTTAACAATGTTCTGGTCCTTGAATGTGGTAGTTACATTGTCTATGCAGGGTCAGAAAGCTCTCGGAATTCATAAAAAAAAAATATCTTAATTTGTGTTCCAAAGATGAACGAAGGTCTTACGGGTTTGGAACGACATGAGGGTGAGTAATTAATGAGAGAATTTCCATTTTTGGGTGAACTGTTCATTTAAGTGTTGGTTAAGTGAGTCAGGTTATTTAAGCTCACACTCAACGTCTTTCTCAATTGGGCTGTATGAGGAGTTCATTACAGGCTCTCTGAACTAATAACAGCGAATTACATTTTCCTCTTCACACTATCATGTGTGACACCAATGAATATTAATTGCTTATAATCCTATTATGCTGGCATTTGACAGGCCTGTTTCCTTAGAGAATAAAAACAGCAAGATAAGACACGAGTGTCAGAGACTTCGGCTTTGATACAGGAAGAAGTCTCCATAGAAACTGAGATTTTTTTAAAGGAAGTTGATTTCATTTCAAGGCTAAGGAGAACAAAGAATCTAGTTAAATTCAGATTTCTGTATAGTTATGTTCCTAGTTTTAGAAATGTTATGAAACTGCTCCTCTGCACTTAACATGCAGTACCAAAAAACTGTGTTACATACATGAACGTTGTAAAAGCAGTTACTGATTGAGATCAACAAACATATTTAACAACATGTGTAACTCAAACTGTCCTATTCGCACAAAAGCTTGCGTATAGTATTAGACTCGTATTTATGCATTCCAATACAGTTGTTTACCTCTGTAAACACATGCTAGATAATCATTTTTAATGGTTGTACTCATGTCTCATGCTAACAGGGAATGTTCTCAGAACTTTGGCCAATGTTCTGGTAGGGGTGGGCAATATGAACAAAATTCTTATATCATGATATGAGTCATTTTATTTCACGGTAACGATATATATCTCGATATAGTTATTTTTGCTTTAAATAAGGTCATTATATTAACATTTTTGATACCCCTGAGCCACCCCCTGAGCCGGACTGAGTGCAGTGTTGCCAAGTCCGTGGTTTTCCTGTGGAATTGGGCTACTTTAACACCGTTGCCACAGGTTGTTTTTGATGTCCGTGGGTTAAAGCGTCCCCAATGTCATATTTAGCCACTGAAATGCAAATTTACCAAGGGGAACCCCAACAAAAAACATGTATTTTATCCCCGGAATGCAATTTGTAACAGGGGACCCTGTTAAAGGAGACCCCTTCGAAATGCGATTCGGCTAGTTTTGGGTTCGTTTTGACTAGCAATTGAGCGAGTTTTGTTGTGAACACTTGGCAACCCTGACTGAGTGGCAAAAGAGCTGCTACGTGAATGGATTTAGTAGGGAAGCTCTAATATGTGTGTACTGTGTGTAATTCTTATGTATATATAAATACACACAAATTAATGTATATATTTAAGAGAAATGTGTTGTTAATGTACAAAATATTTTTATTTATATATAATATAAATTCTATAAAAATTATAAGTACATATACTTGTAAGTATTTCTTAAATATGTACATGAATGTGCTTGTATTTATATATACATAATAATTACACACGGTACACACAAATATATTAGGCAAACTCAAACTTTTGTTTTGTATGCGATTAATCACGATTAATCGTTTGCCAGCCCTAGTCTAAACTGGTGATCACTTATATCAATGTTATATATGACATCCTATCGTACAGCCCAAAATATTATGTAGTTTTTGTCAGTGTTTATTTACATTCAGTTATGCAGAATTTAAGATGGTAAATATTTAACCGATTTGTAAATATGATATATGCCAATACAATATATAGGGTATGATTTTACCACAATATTCAACATATCAACATGAAATGATAACTTCGTGTTTTACCGCCTGGAGTGCATTTGTTTCTTTGTATTGCAGGGATCCATTTGATTTTCTTTTCTGTAGCTTTCGGCAGCCTATAAAAATATGCCTTCGGATGCAAACTTCATGAACTTTATGAATCTCTGCAATCACCTTTCCTAATAACGTGCTAGTTAGCAAGTTTCGCAGCTAAATGCGGCTAAAGTAAACAATCTCTCAGAGCAGCTCGTCACTCCACAGAGAGAAAAGAGGGGCGGGGAGAGCAGAGCTCATTTGCATTTAAAGGAGCAATCCCCTCAGAATGGGATGATTTTTGCAGAGCTCACAAGGTAAAAAGGGTGTTGTTACACAACCATTGCGAATTTTTAACCAAAGTATATTATAGACTTTTCGTTAAGACCCTAAAGAATCATATCAACTTGTGGAAAATGGGCATCCGATGACCCTTTTAAAATCACTTGTTTTTAAACCACAGTGCTTATGATCATTTTTCAGGACCACGTTGCACAGGAACATTACGTAAGCGTGTAACCGTGATTGAGATGATAGTCCAAAATCTCTACTGGATGTCTAGCGTTTTTTGAATTTCATCCTTTTTTTTTTTTGGAACACTCAGAATATTCAAAAGTAGCACTCCCATAATGTTTGCAAAGTGATAAAATGGAATGTTTGTTTGTAACCACGGACATTTAAAATGTTCATAGAACATTCAGAAATAACGTTTTAATAACTGACTGGCAACATTAGAAAAACGTCTTTCTAAAAAGTTCAGTTTAACTTCTTAGACGTCTTGTGTTCGTCTAGTTCCACTTTTGAGTGCAGAGTTGTTTAGATTGAATATTCATTACACTCAGTATGTCACAATGTGGAATAAAAGACTGCAACTTGCATTTCATTGTGACTTTAAGAATTTTAACACAGGATGTATTCTTTTGCTGTGTAAATGTGACCAACCACCGAGAACACCCTATCACCCACATATAGCAGCGTGTTAAAATACTCAGAACAGCTAAGTGACCACATAGCAATGGCTTTTTCCTTGGAACATGTACAAATCTAGTTTATATGCCTTTTAAAATGTTAAATTATTTAAAACACTATTTGCTTCGTCATGGCTTTGTAGAGGAAAACTGAGCATTATACAATACCAGACTTTTAATTTAGTTCAAACGCAACGTGTCGACTCCTCCAGATTGCAAAAATCTGGGCAAACTTTGTGTATTCAAGCTTTTAATGCCTGTTGTGATTGAGTTTGTGTGCAATGTCTTGCTTCCTTGCATTGAATTATGAGTATGTGATATGGGTGTGATAGTAAAAACACTGTTTTGCAGCATTACACTATCTATTAAATGTACTGTTGTGGATAATTGACTTTTCAATTTGGTCTTCAGTGGCACGTAAAAAACATGGCAGCTGCTCTCTTTCTCTTTTTTGTTTCTCAGCTGGAGCAAACAAATGAATTGTCGAAGGCATTCTGGGGACACCCTGAATGTCTTAAAACCGAAACCTTTCTTTTGCAGCTACGAAGAATTTGGAGATTTTGCTTTTTGTAGAAATGTGATTAAATCACCTGTGGTTAAAAGGATGGGCACTGTTTAGGGCCATGATAAACATTCTGTTGGGATATGAGCTAGGGAAGTGTTACAACCCTCTGCAAGGCTTCGTTCTACACCCTGAGGAACAAACTGTTTATTCTGAATGAAGGGAGGGATAATTGGGACAGACATCCACAGGAAATACTGTTTCCCATTAAAGATATGAAGAAACTAAACTGTCATAAACTGTAAAAACTCAGGCATGTTGCGACACTATGTGAAATAAAATCTGGAATGTTGTTTATAGGGTTTTATAATGCAGTGCATGTTGTGTTATTGTACAAAATGAGCCCTGCACTGTTGTGGTAGGTGGAAATTAAATGAGCCAAATTGTTCAAGACTATTCTGATCCACACACAGCAATGTATCATACTCTCAGATGGCAGGCTGTCTGTAAACAAGCAACTATGAAGCTGTTAATTAATTTTTCCTTGTTTGCTCTTGTATTTAGTAACACAACAATCAGACTTCATGCTCCAGTTGCTGCTTTATAGTGACTCAATTGTTGCATAATTCATGTTGCTAGATTGGATTTTAGTATAGAAAATGTAGCAGGTGTAATTTCAGTCCAGTTTCAGAGAGCAAACTCTTTGGGGCTTTCATTATTTCATAATCATTTCACGATTGCATGTAATTGCTGTTTTTGAAACAGGAAATGTGTTTCTGGAAGGAGCCGTTTCAAGAACCGTTTGTTTGCCTGCATGTGTGTTTCCTTGTGTTTGTGTGTATTTCAGCACGTTTTAAACAAATTGAAGTGGCCTGGAAGGAAAATACATTTACATTTATGCATTTGGCAGAAGCTTTTATGCAAATTGTCTCATTCAAAAGTTTGGGGTCGGTAATCTTTTAATGCTTTTGAAAGAAGGCTACATTTAATTGATCAAAAATACAGTAAAAATAGTTCTGTTGTAAAATATTTTAAAATGTAATTTATTCCTGCCATGGAAAAGCTACATTTTTAGCATAAATTACTCTTTAGCATAAATTAGTTTTTATTGTCACACAATCCCTCAGAAATCATTATAATATTTTAGATGATTTCTTCTTATCAAAATGTTGAAAAACATGTGGAAATCGTGTTACATTTTTTGGGATTCTTTGACAAATATAAAGTTCAAAAGAATCTTTTGTAACATTTTAAGTCACTTTTGACTGTCTCAAGCATGGTTCAATAAATTACAACTTTTATAAATTAAAAAGAAAAGCCTGAAAATGTTAATAAATACCTCCGGCATAATTGTACGAGTGTCTGTTTTAGTAAATGGCAATCATTTTTTTCATCCATATATTTCTGAAAGCACAGAAAATTGATACATTTTGTCTCTGAAAACCAGGTCCTCTGGTGTGACGCCATATCCTGATTTTAAATCGGCCAATTCCAGAGAAAACTTTTATTAGTTGAAGGACCCACTACTTGGAACCACTACAAAAGTGTTAAGTTTTGTTGTCCTTTGTTGTGACACCCCTAAATTATTAAATAATTAATCTATTTTTCAATTAAAAACTGTATGTTAAACTACATAATCATGGAAAATTATGCAAATGTGTCTTGCAAACTGCTAATGACCGGTTAGCTTGGAATAGCAAGGTCATTAATTGACACAAAAGACTGAAACGTCCAATGGTGTGACAGAAAATGTTCTCCGGTGTGACGCCAAAGGACATAGATGTCACACCAGAGTACAAGATCTCTTTAAAAAGTATTTTAAATAATTAAATAAGATTGTTTAACTCCTTTTAATCCTTTTCGATCATTTTCAGTGTTCTTAAATGCAATGAATACATTAATTAAACAATCTTCTGATGTTTATGCAGAAAACATATTATAAAGTGTCATGAAAATAAGTATAAAATGTGAAGAAGAAAATTAACAGGGATTCACCACAGAGTTCCAGTAATATATTGATTGACTACAAGACTAATTTTGTAGATGAAAATTATTTAGTAAAAAAAAAAACATTTGGCATGTTTAAAATTAAATATAAATACTTTAATAACTACCATCTCTGTCCTTTAGTGTGACGTAATGTCCTATGGTGTGACACACATAAACACACAGATTTGTTTTTATCCCAAAATATCTTAAAAAACAGTTAAGTATTGCAATAGGGAAGATAGAAATATTTCTCATCTTAAAATGGTTTAATTTTCAGCAGTTTTAAACAGATGACAGCAAAGTTTGTCTCGAAATTGTCCGACAATTAATGGGGAAAAAAACATGTTAATTATAATTTCATATTAAATAAATAACACTATATGAAAATAAGTGTTCTAACAATGAAAATAAATCCCTCTCATGCTGTTTATATATTATTACGAGTTTTTTTTTTTTTTTTAATTTTTGCTGTGTCACACCATAGGACAAATTTATGGTATAGTTCAGTAAAATATATGCATTTCTTCTTCAAAAATAGTCTTTTACAAAAAAGCATTTTTTTTACTGGCTGTTTATCAACTACTCAAAAATTAAAAACCAAAATTATAAATGCAACACTTTTGTTTTTGCCCCCATTTTTCAATAAAAGGCCACTCTAAAATGTGCAGTTTTACTGTATTGGGGGCGGTCCGGGAGGTCCAAAAACCAGTCAGTATCTGGTGTGACCACCATTTGCTTCACGCAGTACAACACATCTCCTTCGCATAGAGTTGATCAGGTTGTTGATCAGGTTGTTGTTGGTCCACTCCTCTTCAATGGCTGTGCAAAGTTGCTGGATATTGGCAGGAACTGGAACACGCTGTCGTATACGCCGATCCAGAGCGTCCCAAACATGCTCAATGGGTGACATGTCCGGTGAGTATG
>JAHKKF010537457.1:49435-71794 GCA_019740295.1 Labeo calbasu
GAGTATGCTGGCCATGCAAGAACTGGGATGTTTTCAGCTTCCAGGAATTGTGTACAGATCCTTGCAACATGGGGCCGTGCATTATCATGCTGCAACATCCAGGTGATGTTCGTGGATGAATGGCACAACAATGGACCTCAGAATCTCATCACGGTATCTCTGTGCATTCAAAATGCCATCAATAAAATGCACCTGTGTTCGTTGTCCATAACATACGCCTGCCCATACCATAACCCCACCGCCACCATGGGCCACTCGATCCAAAACGTTGACAACAGCAAACCGCTCACCCACACAACACCATACACGCTGTTTGCCATTTGCCATCTACCCGGTACAGGATTCATCCGTGATGAGAACACCTCTCCAAAGTGCCAGACGCCACCAAATGTGAGCATTTGCCCACTCAAGTCGGTTACGATGAAGAGTCTGATGAGGACGACGAGCATGCAGATGAGCTTCCCTGAGATGGTTTCTGACAGTTTGTGCAAAAATTCTGTGTTTAAGCAAACTTTGAGTTCAGCTCATGAAAAATGGGGGCAAAAACAAAAGTGTTGCGTTCATAATTTTGGTCAGTGTATGTATATATATATATATATATATATATATATATATGTATATTTCTCAGTGCATGTGTTCCTTGGGAATCCAACCCATGACCTCCCCAGTCCTAGTGCCATGCTGTGGTTTATGAGCTAAAGGGAAATTGTGTGGTATTTTATTTTTTAAAACTTATATCTTATTCACTAATCAAATGCATAAATGTAAAATCTTGCTGTAAAATCCTCCCTCAGTGTTGATAAGATCCTTATTTTTCTTTCTTTCCTTTGATAGGCCTTGGACTCTGACCGCACAATCTTGCAGAAAATGAAGAAAGCAACCAAAGCAAAGCACATCTCTGGTCAAGGTAACATGAAATTGCATTAAATCTATTGGGTGTATCTGTGTTAACATTTGTAAGAAAGTACCTGGAAAGGTAGCATTTCTCAGCTCACCAGGAACTAGTAATATTCTCTCACAAATGTCTTCACTGTGCCGTTGTTGTTTTTTGAATTTCATGCACATTAGTCTGTAGGCAGCATTCATTTAGTCTTTTGAATCTGTATTAATTCATTAAAGAGATTGACAGCGCATGCAAAACATTTCCTCCAGCCCAGCTATGTATGAATATGAATGAAGTAGCAGGCAAATGCCCCCATGAGACCCAAACACGTCAACACCTCTATCTGTGGTTGTTTTTTTTTTTGTGTGTGTCATGTGCTTTTAGTGAAATTATATTTGTGCTGAATTCTGCTGCTGATCTCCCTCCAGACCACATATCACATTTGGAGTCATACATCAATTCCATGGAGAAGCTGGCTGTGAATTTCCGCAACAATGGAGAACAGGAAGTGGCCTCTGCGTTTAATAAGTTCGCAGAATTCTCCAAAGAACTGCTGACGCCAATGAAGAACTTGGTGAGACACATGGAGCTCCAGGGAGGGCTTTCCGTTAGGCTTCTGCATAATCCCATAGAGTGTTTTTAGTGTTAGTCACGGTTTGGACTTACAAGATAGGCCTTATCTGCAAACAACTTGGCTTCCTCGCCAAAGGTTGCCTTAGCTCTCTCTCCACAGTTCCTTATCCCTTTCAGGCGTATTCCTGTTCAGTTGATTTTAAACACGTTTAATGTGCTTGTTTGGAGTAAGCAAGAATGCGCTGACATAAACTGGTTCTAAATGGGTTTTGCCAGCTCATACTTTCCAATTTAATATTTCTGTTTTCATCAGTTGAAGAGCATGTTGCACAACGTCAACTTCTTCCTGGACTCGCTGGTAAAAGGGGATCTGAAAGAGGTCAAAGGTGTAAGTTGAATTCTACAAAACATTTCCCTTACATTTCATTTCCCTTGTTTGTCCTGAACAGTTAAACGGCCTGCTGTTCTTCAGAAAAATCCTTCAGGTCCCACAAATTCTTTGGTTTTCAGCATTTTTGTGTATTTGAACCCTTTCCAACAATGACTGTATGATTTTGAGATCCATCTTTTCACAACTGAGGGACTCATATTTAACTATTATAGAAGGTTCAAATGCTCAATGATGCTCCAGAAGGAAAAATGCTGCATTACGAGCCAAGGGGTGTAAACTTTTGAACAGAATGAAGATGTGTACATTTTTCTTATTTTTTTCTTATAAGTATCATATTTTTTCATTTAGTACTGCCCTTCAGAAGCTACAGAAGATACATACATGTTTCCCAGAAGACAAAATAAGTTAAATTTACCCTAATATTCAAATTCAAAAAGTTTTCACCCCTCGGCTGTTTCCTTCTGGAGCATCGGTGAGTGTTTGAACCTTCTGCAATAGTTGCGTATGAGACCCTCAGTTGTCCTCAGTGTGAAAAGATGGCTCTCAAAATCATGCAGTCATTGCTGGAAAGGGTTCAAATACACAAAAATGCTTAAAAACCAAAGAATTTTTGGACCTGAAGTATTTTTCGTTTTACTGTTCAGGACAAACAAGGTACTCATTAACAACTATCACTTAAAACACAGCTGTGGATCATTCAGGTAACAACACAGTATTAAGAATCAAGTGTATGTAAACTTTTGAACAAGGTCATATTTATAAATTCAACTATTATTTTCTCTTGTGTACTATATGTAAGCGTCTTTTATGTGAAATGTCTTATTCAGGTCAGTATTAAATAAAAAATGACATGCATTTGTATGATCCCTTTTATTTTGGTAAAGTAATTTGCATTTTGCAGATTCTCCAAGGTGTATGTAAACTTTTGACTCCAATTGACCAGAGGCGTTTACTCCGAGGAGGCAAGGGAGGCAGTGTCCTCAAAATATTGGATGAGAAAAAAAATGTAGTACAGAAATAAACCCACGCCAGTTTTTAAAAGTTATATTGTGAAAAAGTGTATAAATCACTCGTTATACTAAAGAAACACTGTCGAACAGCAACACCTGCAGGTAAAGTTACAGCAGGAGTCCGCGTCTCTCTCGCTTTCCTCAGCCCACTGAGCTTTAACAGTGAGAATGAATATGTAAAAGTCACGTTAGAGGAGGCACCGCCTCCATCGCGATATGATTGGATCTGATCAGTTATGATCGGCTGTGATTGGTTCATACAATAAATCCCGCCTCTTGTGTGCGTTCCAAGTTCGCAGATCAGTCTGAATGAACAATATAATGCCCTTAATAGAAAGACTAATTTTAAAAAGCAAGTAAACAACTGACACACTTAAATATAACCACTTTGTTACGTCAAATTAAGATGTGAGAAGATGATCTGTGGGAGTTTTTAATGAGTAATCTAAAATGTTTATATGTTGCAAATACAAATGAAGTGTGCAGGACGTTTTCCCAAAAGGCAATGAGGGATATTGTCTGCTTGTGCAAGTAGAAATCTATTACATAGATCATTACCTTAAGCACAGTGTTTAATGTAAGCAGATGGTAATGTGACAGATGATAAGACAGACTTCTTTTAATTCTTCTCTATCTGTCTTGCTGCTCTGTAAAATGATGTAAGTCTAACTCCTTGCTTTCATCTTGTCAGGACCTGAAAAAGCCTTTTGACAAGGCGTGGAGGGATTATGAGAATAAATTGTGAGTACTTTTTATAACACTGTTTTTAAACTAGGCTGTGTTGTTGTATTTGGCACCCACTGAGCGGAGGTTTATTTTGATTCATTAGACAAGAGATATTGCAAAAGCTTCGAAATAAGCAAGGGAACAAGAACATTTTATCACTGGTCTCTGTCACGACAGTCTGTCTGTGTCAAACAACAACCAATTTTAGAAACTGTGTAGGATTTACATTCTCTGCCTCATATGTTACATATTGTCTGTAGCAGCACCATCATTCTCACTTCTTCTCTTTTTCTCATATTTATTCACACATTTTTTACAAGCTGTGGTTGTTTGGGTTGTTAAGTGTAGTTCTAGCCTTATGTACGTGTCAGTAGAACTCAAGTGCTCCTTTATAAACACTAAATCATAATCAATTATGAATATCATGTACAAATACCATTAATATTAGGAAATTTACTTTTTAAAAAAACAAAAACTGTAGTTCTCATGCGTGTTTTAACCCACACAAATATATATAAAAACAATGAGATTTATCATTTTAATTTATTATTAAGCAGCAATTTGTTTTTTAATACTTGACAGCCGTAATATTTTATAGATTTAACACAGAAAAGTTGAAGTCCACATACTTACTAACCCTTGATTGTTAACAGAAATCATTTCAGCACTTCCTGTATCGTTATTCTGCTCCTTCTAATTTCTGTTCTTCATTTAATTGCAATTCTCATAAGTGTCTCGCTTCACTTCTCTTACAATACTTTTGTATTGTGTTTCCACAAATCAAATGAGTAACATCTGTTTGTGTGTTCTGCAGTACTACACTATACAATAGCCTGACCACACTGTCATATGATTTCTGTCTCCTTCAGCACTAAAATCGAGAAAGAGAAGAGGGAACTGGCGAAGCAGTACGGTATGGTGCGCACAGAGGTGAGCGGAGGGGAGATTGCAGAAGAGATGGAGAAAGAGCGCAGGATGTTCCAGCTACAGATGTGTGAAGTAAGATCCGCTCATGTTTGTGTAAGCTGATGAACACTGTGATCAGCTCATCTGTAATATCATCTGCATACACTACCAGTCAAAAGTTTTTGGACAGCAAGATTTTTAATGTTTTTTTAAAGAAGTCTCTTCTGCTCACCAAGCCTGTATTCATTTGATGCAAAGTACAGCAAAAGCAGTAACATTTTGAAATATTTTTACTATTTAAAACAACTGTTTTCTATTTGAATATATTTTAAAGTGAAATGTATTCCTTTTTAATTCAAAGCTGAATTTTAAGCATCATTGCTTCGGTCACATGATCCTTCAGAAATTATTCTAATATTCTGATTTGCTGCTCAAAATCATTTATTATTATTATGTTGAAAACAGCTGAGTAAAATTTGTTTATGTTTCTTTGATAAAAATAGAAGGTTCAGAAGAACAACATTTATCTGAAATAGAAACCTTTTCTAACATTACGTATGTCTTTATCATCAATTTTGATCAATTTTAAGCTTCTTTGCCAAAAAAAAAAAAAAAACAACTTATATAAATAAATGCTGATCTTTGGATCTTTCTATTCACCAAAGAATCCAAAAACTGTTTTAAATATTGATAATAATAATAATAAAATGTTTCTTGAACAGCAAATCAGCATATTAGAATGATTTCTGAAGGCTGGAGTAATGATGCTAAAAAGGTAGCTTTGATCACAGGAATAAATTAAAATTTAAAATATATACTAATTGGAAACATTTCTTTTAAATAGTAAAAATATTTCAAAATTTCACAGTTTTTGCTGTACTTTGGATCAAATAAATGCAGGCTTGGTGAGCAAAAGGGGCTTCTTTAAAAAACATTAAAGCTAGCTATCCAGTGCGTTGGGATTGGCCGAATACCTCAAGCGTGTGACGGAAATGTTACGCCCCTTACCATGTTGCGATGCCGTGTCTCGGCGCAACGAGACAAAAACAGTAAAACCCATTATAAATGAGGCATTTGTTGCATCCAGTGAGGACGTAACTACTGATTATAATGACTCGTACTGTTTTTTTTTTTACCCGTTGCGTTGGTACGCGTAAACGTATTGTCTGCATTTGTGATCGTAGAAATGACAAACAACAAGCACTACTCTACACTGCTCAAAATTTACGTTTGATTAGTCAGTAGTTAATTCTTTAAATATGAAAACGTAATTACAGGCTGTGAGTCAGAAGCTCCAGACTGTCCTTGCAATTTTGGAATTGCCCCACTTTATAGTGTGCACAGCCAGCATTGTAGGCTACTCTCCCAGGTTTAGGAAACAGTTCTCCGTAAAATGCGCTGCACATGCTCCAATATTTGCGTTGTGCTGTTCTGGAACAGTGTTGTTAATATGACTTAACCACTGATTTCTAGTTGTGTACTCATTTGGAAGGCCTAACAAGGTACTTTCACTTTCGCAATGAAACACACAGCGTCTCCACAACATGGTGGCGGCTGCAACAATACAACAGCGAGAAGAAATATTACGCCTTCTTTGTTTGCTTATACATTCCCACACCGTGATGTAGATTTGTGCTGGCATGTTTCAGTGAGCTTTTTTAGGAAGGTGTGGCTGAGTCTTAACTTTTATTAAGAATAGCTCTTTGGGTTTGAGAATTTAATCTTTGCAATTTTATAGATCTTATATATGCATTACAGATACAGATTACAGATCTTATATAGGTCATTATTACTATAAACCAGGGGTGTTTAATTAGGGGTTCGACCATTAAGTACCAGGCCAGTTATCGGTCTTGATATTAAGCATATTTGTAGTTATCAGTATCAGTCATTTTCAAAACCGATTTGCCGATAAAATTATTTAAAAGCATGTAAAGAGCATTTTGGTCAGAGCAATTGTTCTTAATTTTAACATTAATTTTCATTTTTACACCAGACATATATATCGGTTCAAAATACCAATTATCGGTCTACTTGATCTGTATAATCAGTATCAACACTGGACCTGAAAAAACAAATGTGAACACATAGATGAATATGATGATCCTGTATATGGTGTGTAAAAAGTGTTTTGTGATATTATAAAGACAAAGACTACATGCTACGTTATGAATTAACATTTCTGAGTTACCAAATTGTCCTTTATAATGTTTTTAACCATAGTCTGACTATGAAAGACTTTAAACAGTCTCTGACTGTATGTACAGTACCTAACATTACACTACTAAAAGTTTAGGATCGATAATATTTTATAATGTTTACAAAAGAAGTCTCTTATTGTCCCCAAATCTGCGTTTATTTGATCAAAATATATTGTAAAATATTATTACAATTTAAAATAGCTGTTTTCTATTTTATTATATTTTAAAATGTAATTTATTCCTGTGATTCAAAGCTGAATTTTCAGCAGCCATTATTCAAGTCTTCAGAGGCACATGATTCTTCAGACATCATTTTAATATGCTAATTTGCTGCTCAAAAACATTTCTTATTGTTATCAATTTTTCAATATTTTTGTGGAAACCAGGTTGTTTTTTTCTGGATTCTTTGATGAATAGAAAGTTAAAAAGCATTTATTTGAGAATTTTTCATAACAATGTAAAAGCCTTTATCAGTTAAATATGTCCTTGAAGTAATAGTTTAATTAATTCCGTTTGTTTTCTTCATAAACAGTACCTCATCAAAGTAAATGAAATTAAGACCAAGAAAGGAGTAGACCTGCTACAGAACCTCATCAAACACTATCACTCTCAATGCAAGTAAGTCTGTGATAAAACTGTGATTTATTGCGCATGTCTATGGATATACAGCAATCTTTCGGACGAAAAGTCCCTGTGAAGCAAGTTAATCAGTCCCCAACAACAGATCTGTCCAATGACATGTATTGTGACCATAGCCAAATGAACAAAGTCATCCGTGTGAGAGGAAATCTGTGGGCTGGTCAGCACACCTGTGCCTACTTGGCACCATCACCATCAGTGTTAAATGCGTGTGTGGTGTGACTGATTGCCTTGCTTTATAGTCGCTTGCCTGCACGCTCGAGTCTGTCACGCTGTTTTGAGTGTGACTGGAATTTGAGAGGGTGTGAAAACATTGAAAGAAGCCCAAGAGATAGAGATTCTGCCTTGACAAATGATGTCGTTTTGTTATAGGATTTGTAATTAAAATTGCTTTCTCCTGTCAGTTTCTTTCAGGAGTGTCTGGTTGCAACGGAAAAACTCAAGCAGTACATCGATGCCCTTACGGGACAGCTGAGTGCTGTGAGTGATCCTGGACATGTTTGCTGCTTGCACAGATATGTTCTTAAAGGAGAAGTTCACTTCCAGAGCAAAGATGTTTATGTCTTTCTTTCTTTAGTCGTAAAGAAATTATGTTTCTTGAGGAAAACAATTCAGGACTGTTCTCATTTAGTGGACTTCTATGGTGCCTGCGAGTTTAAACTTCAAAAATACAGTTTAAATGCAGCTTCAAAGAGCTCAAAATGGTCATAGCCTAGAAAAAAGGGTCTTATCTAGCCAAACGATTGGTTGCTTTCTAAAAAAATTACAACGTATATACTTTTTAACCTTAAATGCTTGTCTTGTCTAGCTCTGCGATGCGCATGCAAACTCTGTGTAATCCGGGTCAATACTGTTAGGGTATGTCGAAAAACTCCCATCTCATTTTCTTCTGCCACTTGAAAGTATGTAAATTGTACATTTTTTTTTTTTTAAAACTTACTGTTTGTTTTGCTAGATAAGACCCTTCTTCCTCAGCTGGGATCGTTTAGAGCTATTCTAATATTCTAATGTAGAAAATATATAAAAATATATTGTCATAATGTAAGACCCTTCTTCCTCAGCTGGGATCGTTTAGAGCTATTCTAATATTCTAATGTAGAAAATATATAAAAATATATTGTCATAATTAAAACTTTTGATTTAAATTTAATACATTTAATATAAAATATATTAACAATATTTATGAAAATATGAAAGTGTGTTATTGTTCTTTTTTTGTTCTTCTGCTTATTATTATTATTATTATTATTGTACTGCTAATACTATTGCTAATCCCGATAATAATAATAATAATTTAATGATGAATTATTATATTGTTATTATTATTACCCACCTCATTCCATCCCTTTAGCTCATATCGTACAGTACGATGTGATTAAGACTCTAGTTTGAAATAGTGAAGAATTGTCCAATTATTTTTATCACTTGACAGCTCTTTAGCTTTTAAATTTAGCATAATTATACCAAACTGACATTTCAATTGTAAATTCAGAGTGCTTACCATTTAGGGAGTAATAGCTTACTCAAGGAAAGGTCGGAATGCATAAAAAGGTGTTGAAATCCAAACTGGCTTGAAATAAGCCAGACAGATAACCGGTACATCATCTGTCAAGCGATTTGATAGATTAGATGCTGTATACTCTAAATCCATTCAGACAAACAGGATCAGCCCTGTGTGTGTGCGTTTATGAGAGGCACGGTCATGTGGTGGAGCGGCTAATCGGTATTCAGAACACATCTCAGTTTGCAGCAATGAAGCTCAGGATAAGCATGACATTGGCCCCTATCACTCAGTCCATTTTGTCATATAGATCCCCGGTGTATTAATATTTCTTCATATACCATCTCATAAGCTAGGTCTTTAGTTTTAAATTGAAAAGTGGAGGATCCTTCGCATCCTTTGTTCATTCCCAGCCAAATATATCTCAATCTCAGTGAGCAGATTGCTCATGCTGAGCAGCGAATGACTTGGGCAATTGTTCTACGTCTTTATGGCATCCCATCATCCCACAAGCTAACACAGTGCATTCGCAATGATCCTTCATCTCGACATGCTTTGTATAGTCAGCTCAGATCAATAGTTTGTAGGCTAAAAATAGACAAGTCGATCATCTCAATACGTGTACACCCACACTGATGTAACAGAGGTGGACAAGTGACTCACATTGCGGTATTAGTGGTTTTTACTTACGCAAACCCAGAATCATAGATATTAAATTGAAAACCATTCTTTAAACATCCTAGTTGGACACTTGGTCTGGTTTAGCTGGTTAACCTGGGGATTTTCTAGCTTGACTAGCAGACAAGCATCCAAAATTCCTCTTAAAGTATCTTGAAACCAGGATTATTTTCGTTAACTAAAACTATTAAACATTTTTGTTATTTGAAATGAAGATGCATTCAAAAATAAATATTAGATGAAAAAAATTCAAACTAAAACTGAAATACAAAATTAAACCTAAAAATAAATAAATAAATAATATAAGCACATAAAATAACTAAAAATATAAAATGAACTAAAATGATAATTGGAAATATAAAAATAAAAGCTAATTAAAATACTATAATAGTATATAAATAATACTAAATTAACACTGCTACAAATTAACTGGAATCAACTGCATAGCAACCTATTCAGAACTGTGAAGCACTACCTATGGAAGCCTGTTTCCACCACTGAATAAAACAAGGTAATTGCACATTTCTGTCTCACAATTCTGACTTTTTTCCTGCAATTGCAAGTTTACATCTCTCAATTCTGACTTTTTTGCTCAGAATTGCATTACAAGCTAAGGTATAAACTTGCAATTGTGAGTTGTAAAGTCAGAACTAGGAGACATAAACTCACGATTCTGACTTTTTTCTCAGAACTGCGTGATATAAACTGACAATTGTAACTTTTTTTTTTCACAGAATTATGAGTTTATATCTCACAAATCTTTTTTCTTAGAATTGTAAAATAAAAACTTGCAATTGCGAGTTATAAAGTCAGAATTGTGAGATAGAAACTTGCAATTCTGAGAAATTAAGTCACAGTTCTAGGGAATAAAGTCAGAATTGCAAGGTATACTGACAATTGTTAACTTTTCTCAGGATTGCGGGTTTATCTTGCAATTCTGACTTTTTTTCTTAAAACTGTGAGAAATTAATTCAGAATTGCGTGATATTTTTCATGAGCTGAACTCAGAGATCTAAGACTTTTCCTATGTACACAAAAGGCCTATTTCTCTGACATATTGTTCACAAATCTGTCTAAATCTGTGTTAGTGAGCACTTCTCCTTTGCCGAGATAATCCATCCAATCCGTTCTCAGGGAAGCTCATCTGCATGCTCGTCGTCCTCATCGGGGTCTCGACCTTACTGCAGTTCGTCGTCGTAACCGACTTGAGTGGCCAAATGCTCACATTCAATGGGGTCTGGCACTTTGGAGAGGTGTTCTCTTCACGAATAAATCCCGGTTTTCACTGTACAGGGCAGATGGCAGACAGCGTGTATGGTGTTGTGTGGGTGAGCGGTTTGCTAATGTCAACTTTGTGGATCGAATGACCCATGGTGGCGGTGGGGTTATGGTATGGGCAGGCGTATGTTACGGACAGCGAACACAGGTGCATTTTATTGATGGCATTTTGAATGCACAGAGATACCGTGACGAGATCCTGAGGCCCATTGTTGTGCCGTTCATTCACGACCATCACCTCATGTTGCAGCATGATAATGCACGGCCCCATGTTGCAAGGATCTGTACACAATTCCTGGAAGTTGAAAACATCCCAGTTCTTGCATGGCCAGCATACATTCCACAGGCCACAATCAACAACCTGATCAGCTCTATGCGAAGGAGATGTGTTGTACTGCGTGAGGCAAATGGTGGTCACACCAGATACTAACTGGTTCTCTGACCCCCCAAATACAGTAAAACTGCACATTTTAGAGTGGCCTTTTATTGTGGTCAGCCTAAGGCACACCTGTGTAATAATTATGCTGTCTAGTCAGCATCTTGATATGCCACACCTGTGAGGTGGATGGATTATCTCGGCAAAGAAGAAGTGCTCACTAACACAGATTTAGACTGATTTGTGAACAATATTTGAGAGAAATAGGCCTTTTGTGTACATAGAAAAAATTCTTTGAGTTCAGCTCATGAAAAATGGGGGCAAAAACAAAAGTGTTGCGTTTATAATTTTGGCCAGTGTAAATTCAGAATTAGGAAGTATAAAAAACTCGCAATTCTGATTGTTTTTCCTCAGAACTGCATGATATAAACTCAATTCTGAGTAATAAACTCGCAACTCACAAATTTATATCTTGCAATTTTGAATTTTTTCTCAGAACTGCATGATATAAACAATTCTGAGAAATAAATGTACAATTCTAAGAAGTAAAGTCAGAATTTCAAGATATAAACTGACAATTGTAACTTTTTACAAGTTTATATCTCCCAATTCTGACTTTATAACATACAATTGCGAGTTATTAAGTCAGAATTGTGAGATATAAATTCAAAATTCTGAGAACATATCAGTCTTCCCCCCCTCAAAATAAGCAATTGTGAGTTTGTATCTTTCAATTCTGACTTTATTTCTCAGAATTGCAAGAATATTTTGCAATTCTGACTTTGTAACTCGTAATTGTGTTTATATTTTAGAATTCTGAGAAAAATTATTTATTTAAAAATTATATTTGTTTGTATCACGCAATTCTAAAAAAACCATCTGATGTGCGAGATAAAAAGTCACAGTAACATTTTTTATTATTATTCAGTTATACCAGCATTTTCTTAATACTAAAAATCTAGATTCTTTTAGATAATATCCCCAATTTTCACTCTAGAACACGGAGAGCCACAACAGAGCTTCTTTTGTTTGCTTTGATCACGGCGCATCAAGGTTACCAGCCTCCGCCGCTCTACCTCACACTGACAGAATCAGAGAAAAATCACTGCTGTAAGCAGTTGGTAACATTAAAGTTATGGCTGATAAAGCAGACGGCTTCTTTCAACTGCAGTGATGCTGTGAGTGACAGACAACTTAATGAAAGGGCCATTGTCTTACCCAAAGCCTAAGTAATTACGCTTGGAAAAACACGGCTGGAGGAATGTACAAGGAGGAGAGGACGTGTAGGATGTGTTTGGAGGAATTTAAGTCTGTGTGTGTATGTGTGTGTGTGTTTGTATAGATCAAACATAAGCAGGATGATGAGAAGAGACAGCTCTGTTCTCTCAGAGATCAGCTCAGACCTGCTCTGCAGCCCGAATTCAAAGAGGTAAAGAATGACACTCTATTTGCACCTCATTCCCACTCGGTTGGCACACACATTTTTCCTACTTTGGAATTCAGACAAATTTCTCATGCCTGCTTTCACACTCCCAGCTGTTCAGTTTACAAATTCTAAACAGGCTTTTCTAACACTTTCTTTGTATATGATCTTGCATTCTATGGTTTAGTTTAACTGAAGGCTGTGCCTATATGTGTAGTAGAGACTGGGGAAAGTTGTCGCAAGGGCTATTTCCCAGTAACGCAGTCAATTTCATTTTGATTTTGATCCTTTTTGTGTTGCTATATATATAGTATAGGACTACGGTATGTGGAGTGACCCACCACTATGGTCTATGTTTTTCCTTTCTCAGAGTTCACCCACCACTATTGATTCGCTCCAGGAAAATCAATAACATTTTATGTTGCAGTGCATGGCGGTATATATTATTTGTCTGGGTAATAAATAGATAGGGTCTTATGGAGTAATTTGTTGGTCCTATTCAAGTAATTTATGGTGGAGGGGGATCAATATATATTTGTTACTGTCAATCATCTTCTACAATAATTAACATAAATAATTGCCTGGAATGACTGTGAAGAGGAGCTACAGTGGCATGTGAAAGTTTAGGAACCCCTTTCAGAATCTGTGAAAATGTGAATAATTTTAACAAATTAAGAGAGTTCATACAAAATGCATGTTATTTTTTATTTAGTACTGTCTTGAGTAAGATATTTTACATAAAAGATGTTTACATGTAATCCACATCACAAAAAATAGCTGAAATGATTAAAATAACCCCCCTTTGAAAGTTTGGGAACCCTTGGTGTGGTTACCTGGATGATCTACTACTGTTTTTTTGGTTTTGTGATGGTTGTTCATGAGTCACTTGTTTGTTCTGAACAGTTAAACTGAGCACTGTTCTTCAGAAAAATACTCCAGGTCCCTGCAGATTCTTTGGTTTTCCAGCATCTTTTGCATATTTGAACCCTTTCCAGCAGTGACTGTATGATTTTGAGATTCATCTTTTCACACCGAGGACAACTGAGGGACTCAACTTTTGAATTTGATCACTGTAAACTGTACTTAATTTGTCTTCCGGGAAACATGCAAGTATCTTCTGTTGCTTCCGAAGGGCAGTACTGAATGGAAAAAAATGATATTTTAACAAAATAAGAAAAATTTGGATATCTTCATCCTGTTCAAAAGTTTTCACCCCCTGGCACTTAATGCATTGTGTTTCCTTTTTTTCTTTCTTGTGGACTATATGTAAACATCTTTTATGCAAATAATCTTACTCAGGACAGTAAAACAAAAAAAACATGCGTTTTGTATGATCTCCCTTATTTTGTTAAAATTATTCACATTTTCACAGATTCTGCAAGGGGCTTCCAAACTTTCGCAATCTAACATAATTGTTTTTCTAAATGCTTCACTGACAAAATAGCAGTCCAGGAGAGTAAGTCAAGACTTTTATTTTAAATTAGCATGTGATTGTGATGTTATGTGGGTGCTGTTATTAACCATAAATACTTGCATGTGAACTGTCACTTTATGTTCCCCAAAATTTGCATGTGCAATAAAGTGTCACGTTGTTGCTATGAATGTACAGTATCTTTCGCTGTCAGTTTTGTGCTGCAAAATTCATGTCCGTTTATCATGTTTTTTTGGGGTTTTTTTCTGAAAGCTGTTGATATTTGGAATATTTCAGGTTAAACAGCTGTCAAAAGCATGTTGTCGACTGTTACAGGGTTCCCAAGCGTCCTGGAAAATTGATGACTAATTTTCCAGTCCTGGAAAACTCATGGAAAATGACAGAAAATGGAAAATGTTCTGGAAAATCTTGTAGTTGTCCTGGAAAATCATTATTTAAAAAAAAAAGGAATTGTATTCTCCTTTAGCCAAGCCCAAAACAAATAATGCTAGTAGCAGAAAATGTTCGACCTGACATAAATCTTTGAAAACTTCATGAAACTTTTCTGAAGACAGTCGCTTCCCTTCAAAGATACATTAATTTAAAACACCCATGCCACGTTTTGATTCTGAAACGTGCAGCGCTCATGTTTATTCAAAGAAGTCAATCGGGTATGGGAAACACTAATGTATATTGAAATATCAGAAATCATATCAGTGTTATTGAGAAAAATTATATTGTGAAATATATTGATATTGAATCATTGTCCAGCCCTATAAGATCGTGATTAAATTGCAGTGGTTACCTCTAATTTTAAATGGCTACAGAAAGTTTGCCCTGTAATAGAGCAAAAACATCTTTTTCACGTAGTCATATTTTCATTCTTTTAAGAAAAAATGGACAAATCGGAATTTGCTTGTAAAAAATCTGAATCGGCCATGAAAAATCAAGATTGGAGCATTGACAGTTTGAACATTGATGTGTTTTCAAAACTTCTGTCTAATGTTCAACTTTAAGAGAAGTATTTCAGTAATTCAGTAACTTGTTAACTAATGATTTTGATTATTGTCAAAAGTAGGGTATACTTCTGTACCACGTCAATACTGAAATTTAAAAAATGTAACAATAACAGCCTTTCTGCAGTACCGGTAGTACCAAGCACAGGCTCTATTCATACTTGCTGATAGGCGGCTGCTTTCAAACATTTCCGTGAATATTTATATCACTTTCTATGAGCAGTGATATGCAGTGGCCAATCAGAGGTGTTTAATTAGTCAGAATCCCCTCATTTTTCATTTGACCCTTCTAAAGCAACACTTAATTGAAAATATTTGAAGGATACATGCCAATATTTAAAAAAAATCTTTCTATAATATTATTGTTAGCGTAAATAATAATTTAATTTATTTTAATTTTCAAATAGGGAAATAAAATAATTTAATACTTCCAATATATTTTGTTTATTTTGCTGTGGTACTGAAATTGGTTCTTAAAATCATTTGTTGTAATATATAATTAAGAACTCATATTAAAGAGCTTATTTTATAGTTAATTCATGGCCATAAACTGTATGTTTATGGTGTTCTCCTTTGTTTTTTATTCTGCCATAATTAAAATAAAAATGTCCTGAAAATGCCCTGGAAAAATCCTGGAAAATGATCACCGAAAAAGAGTGGGAACCCTGTGTTACACTACTATCTTTGCACATTTGTCCTGTAGACTTCCATTTTTCTTTAAGCAATTTCAGGTATGATTAAAATGATGTCCTGTTAATAACATTTAATCTGAAATATTCCTTTTTATTTAATTTATACTCATTGCATGAGTGACATTCGTCTGTTGTGCATTTACTTTATGTATTAACACTTCATAAGTGTGAGCCAGTATTTCCTGTTAGTGTTAGCGCTCCTCTGCATGAACGATGTGACGTTTGTGTGACTTTCTTCTCAGCTTGAGTAGTTTAGACTTTACTTTTAGGTTCAGCCAAAAATAAAACTTCAGTCATCATTTAAAGGGATAGTTCACCCAAAAATTAAAAATTCTGTCATTCTGCATCCTCATGTCGTTCCAAAGCTGTAAGACCTTCGTTCATCTTCTGAACACAAATGAAGGTATATTTAAAGAAATCTGAGAACTTTCTGAGCCTGCATAGACAGCATTGCAACTGACACGTTCAAGGCCTTGAAAGGTAGTAAAGACATTGTTAAAATAGTCCATGAGACGCAGGGTCACAAACTCTCTTAATTTGTGGGATGAACAAAGGTCTTACAGGTTTGGAACGACATGAGAGTGAGTAATTAATGACAGAATTTTTTTATTTTTGGATGAACTATCCACACAATGTTCACACTGCTCTTTTCCGTAGAATGAAAGTGAACTTTGACCTAGTTATATGGACTAATTTTATGGTACATTTATGTTGCTTCTTTGTTCATTTTAGAGCTGAAACCCTCTGGTTTTAATCAGCATTCATGATATGAAAAAGAGCAGTGGGAATGTTTTTGTTCCAGAAACAAAAAATAAATAAATAGAAGCTTTTTGGGCACCACTTATAAACAAACCATGACTTTCCCATTTCTTCTTCTGTTGTGCAGGATTCTCTAAGCAGGCAGACTGTGTACAGTATGCATCAGCTTCAGGGCAACAAGCAATATGGCACAGAGAAATCAGGCTACCTCTACAAGAGGAGTGATGGGTAAATGAATTAATGTTGTAGCAAATGGTTGCGATATTATCAAAGCTCTGTTCCCGGTTCCTGCATTCTTCAAACATGACGTATAATCCACTCATTCATTAAGATTTCCCTGATAAATCCTTTTGGAAGTGCTCTGGCAGCCCTTCCTTTCAAATGATTCATGTGCTGTAGGACACGCTGTGCTGGGAGTTACACATGTATCGGTCTTTGCATTCACTATGTGAGCTCTGTGTTGACTGAGGAGAATTTGATGCGGATGCTGTGCTGTAATCTCATTGCTCTGATAGGTTGAGGAAGATGTGGCAGAAGAGGAAATGTACCGTGCAGAACTGCTATCTTACCATCGCTCATGGAACTGTGAGTGCTCACATCGCTCTCTGTTTTTTTTCTTCTGCTGGTTTCTGTGATAAAATGTGAATACATCCTGGATATAGGTTCAGTTCTACGGTGAAACATTATATAACCTTAGTAAAGCACTTTTCAGGCTTTTAGTTTACCAAATGATGGCGGGAGATTTTCTTAGAAATGTAAAAACTGTAATATTTTGAAATAGTATTAGATTTTTTGTATTTGAATATATTTTAAAATGTAATTTATTTCTGTGATGGCAAAGCTGAATTTTCAGAAGCTACTGTATTACTCCGGTACTCTCTTTCACTTTATATTTATATTTATATTTATTTATTATTATTTTTACTTTTTATTAACATTATTTTGATTTATACTATTTTAATTATTTATACACTACAGTCAAAAGTTTTTGAACAGTTAATGATTTTAAAGAAGTCTCTTCTGCTCACTAAGCCTGCATTTATTTGATCCAAAGTACAGCAAAAACAGTAAAATTTTGAAATATTTTTACAATTTAAAATAACTGTTTTTGATTTGAATATATTTAAAAATGTAATTTATTCCTGTGATTTCAAATCTAATAGCATCATTACTCCAGTCGCGTGATCCTTCATAAATCATTCTAATATTCTGATTTGCTAAAAAAACATTTATTATTATTATGTTCAAAACGGCTGAGTAGAATTTTTCAGCTTTCTTTTACGAATAGAAAGTTCAGAAGAACAGCATTTATTTGAAATAAATAATATACATTATACATGTCTTTATCATCACTTTTGATCAGTTTAAACCATCCTTGCTAAATGAAAGTATTAATTTCTATCATTTCTTCCCCCTCCCCCCCCAAAAAATTACACAGACTCTAAGCTTTTGAATAGTATAGTGTATAATGTTACAAAAGCTTTTTATTTCAGATCATTTCTGATCTTTGAATCTTTCAGTTCATCAAAGAATTTTGAAAAAAATATGCTCAACTGTTTTAAATATTGATAATAATAATAAAAAAATATTAAACAGCAAATCAGCATATTGGAATGATTTCTGAAGGAGTAATGATGCTGAAAATGTAGCTTTGATCACACGAATACATTACATTTTAAAATATATTAAGATAAAAAACAGTTATTTTAAATAGTAAAAATATTTTGTATATTTGGATCAAATAAGCGCAGGCTTGGTGAGCAGAAGAGACTTTTTTAAAAACATTAAAAATCTACCCGTTCAAAAACTTTTGACAGGTAGTGTATTTATATCATTATTTTATGCTTTCATGATGTTTAGTTACATTTTCAATGGCTGAAACCAATGCTGATACACAATACAAATGAGATATAAATTAATATCACTAAGCAGGCCTTTAGTCATGATATGTTAGTGATGATTTGCTATCTTTTCATTGCAGCCTAATAAATCACCAGCTAAACTGAATCTCCTCACCTGCCAAGTCAAACCAAGCCTGGAAGACAAGAAATGCTTTGACCTCATCGCTCGTGAGTTAACCATGTGATATAATAAAACCTAAACCTCATCAAAGGTAGATTTCAGAGTCTTCACGCCAAGCTGAAGCGTACCAGCCTCAGGCTATTTTTGGTGAAGAGAATTGCTTAATTGTATCTGCATGCATCCATGCATTATTCTGGCCTCAGGTCTCTAGTGTCATTATGACGTTATGTAACAATCCTGACATATTTTGAGATATAATACTAGAGTCCTTGAACTAAAGACAGGTTGTACTAAAAACAGGGCGGTATTTAAATTTAGTATTTGCACTTGAGCGCAAATAGTTTGTTCCTTCCTGCCACTTGTATTTTAACAAAAGACCTCAAACCTGTTTTATCTCTCCAGATTGTTTGCTGATTACACGTTAGCTGGTGCCAGCTGAGGATGAATTGTCAATTTGCAAGGAATAATGAGTGTTTTTTTCTTTTCAGATAATCGCACTTACCATTTTCTGGCTGATGATGAGTCTGATTGTGTGGCGTAAGTATTTCTTTTGTTTATTCACACCAATAAATGTTGTTCAAATGGATGGCCCTATTTAGTTTGTTGGTATTTCAACCTTAGAGAACCTACTCAAATGTTTATGTACCTGAGAGAGTCATTTTAACATAATTACACATAAATCCAAGCAATAAAAAGTAACGCAGACTATTTTTAGCACTATATTTCAGGGTCAGAAATTAACTTTTCCATTAAGGGGCAATATTTGTCCTCTGGAAATCAATTTTTTTTCATGAGGCAATTTTTATAATCACTTTATTATTATAAAAAACATACTATGTTGTCTTTAAAGGCAAATACTTAAATATACCCAATTACTTTAAGCAATATTTTAAACTGTTGTCAGTACAAGACGAGCATTTGAGGTTAAAAGGTATATAAATTATAATTTCTTAGAAAATGACTGATCGTTTAGTTAGAAAAGACCCTTCGTCATCGGCTGGGATCGTTTTGAGGTCATTAAAGCTGCATTTAAACTACATTTTGGAAGTTTAAACTCAGGACACCATTAAAGTCCAATATATGGAGAGAAATCCTGAAATGTTTTCCTCAAAAAACATAATTTCTTTACAACTGAAGAAAAAAAGACATGAACATCTTGGATGATAAGAGGGTGAGTAAATTGTCTTAACTTCTTTAAGTGTACACTACCAAAAATAATCTGGGGTCAGTAAGAAGAAATTGATGGTTTTATTTAACAAGGACACAGTAAATTGATCGAAAGTGTTAGTAAATACTGTTCATAAAATTGCATTAGAAGAATAGTTTAGAAGAAATAATCAGAAGCAATAAATACAATTATTATAGAATAAATAAATGATTTCTGAAGGATCATGTGACACTGAAGACTAATGGTGGCTTCTAAAAATGTAGTTTTGCATCGCTTGAATAAAAAATATAGTTATTTTAAATTGTACACTCTCAAAATAAAGATACAAAAGCTGTTGCTGAGGCCATACCTTTTCAGAAGGTCCACTTTTGTACCTATTATGTACATTTTAAGTACTAATATGCAGCTTTAAGGTACCAAAATGGATTCTTAAGATACAAACATATACCTTTTGAAAAGGTACCACCCCAGTGACCGCTTTTGTACCTTTATTTCTGACAGTGCACCAGTATGTCACAGTATTGCTTTTTTATTGTATTCTTCATCAAAACAGCAGATATGGTACGCAGAAGAGACTTCTTTTAAAAACAATACAAAATTACACCATCTCTTTCTATGCTAGTGTGTATCTGCTAAAAGTGAATACGCTTGCATAAAGATGACCTCAAAGCTAACAAAAGGCCACAAAACTCTTATTCTGATTTCATGGGCTCTTTAAAAGAGAAATGCTATTGCTCTGCCAGACACTGATCTGTCTGAGTCTCAGTCTACCACCCATGTGACTGTCAGATGAGAATGTGTGCACGGTGTCAGATAGGAAGGAGCTTGCATAATTTTCAGTGCACACACACCTCTCCCAATCTGACCTTTCCATGTTGACAGAGTAACACAGCCTCCTTTCTTGGAAATATGTAAAATTTCTTCCTCTGATGTGGCTGTCTGTACGTTGTTCGAAATGCTTCCCGTGTCAGATCACGGCCCGGGCTTCCATCTTCAGCTAAATGTCAGAGTTGAAGAGAAGCGAGTGAAGAGATTATTGATAGTCACTTTATACTGCACCTTTTCAGAAATTAATCCAAAAGAGTTTATTCACAAAGCCTGTGCGCTGTTTACAGAAATTTCCTGAGCTGTGACCGAGGGCGTCTTCTCATTAATTGCAGATGAACTCTGATGTAACCTCTCAGAGCAGGATCATTATTAGTGACAAATGACTTTTTTGTGCATGGTGCCACCTGGGAATACTGATGTAATCTACGTGCCTTTGATCTGAAGTTTCTTGTCGCCCTCTAATGGTTATCTTTATTTTTGCACATTACTAAAAATATCAGGTGGATATCAGTGCTAACAAACAGTAAGCAGGAGGCTCTAAATGTGGCTCTGGATGAGAAGAGGCCAAGTGGGGAGAACAGCGTTGAGGATCTGACACGAGCCATCACTGAGGATATTCGACGCATGCCTGGAAACAACGTTTGCTGTGACTGTGGGGCCCCAGGTGCAGTTTACACTTGCATAAATGTTTTCAGACCTAAAAAATTCTGTCATTAATTACTCACCCTCATGTCTTACCAAACCCGTAAGACCTTTGTTCATCTTCAAAGACAAATTAAGATATTTTGATGAAGCTTTCTGACCTTGCACAGACAGCAACCCAACTACCCCATTCAAGGCACAGAAAGGTAGTAAGGACATTGTTAAAATTTTTAAATAAAGTCATTATTTTTGTTTTCTTTGCACACAAAAAGTATTCTCGTAGCTTCATGAAGTTACAGCTGAACCACTGATGTCACATGGACTATTTTAACGTCTTTCTGGGCCTTGAACTTTTTAGTTGCGTTGCTATATATGCAGAGTCATAAAGCTCTCGGATTTCATCAAAAATATCTTAATTTGTGTTCCGAAGATGAACAAATGTGAGTAATTCATGACAGAATTTTCATTTTTGGGTGATTTATCCCTAAGTTTTTATGTGTTCTTTGATATACAGTTGAGGTCAAAAGTTTACATAATTGAAGAATCTGTAAAATGTTAATTATTTTACCAAAATAAGAGGGATTATACAAAATGCATGTTATTTTTTATTTATTACTGACCTGAATAAGATATTTCACATAAAATACACTTACATATAATCCACAAGAGAAAAAAATAGCTGAATTTATAAAAATGACCCTGTTCAAAAGTTTACATACACTTGATTCTTAATACTGTGTTGTTACCTGAATGATCCACAGCTGTGTTTTTTTTTGTTTAGTGATAGTTGTTCACGAGTCCCTTGTTTGTCCCAAACAGTTCAACTACCCACTGTTCTTCATAAAAATCCTTCAGGTCCCACAAATTCTTTGGTTTTTCAGCATTTGTGTGTATTTGTACCCTTTCCAACAATGACTGTGATTTTGAGATCCATCTTTTCACACTGAGGACAACTGAGGGACTCGTATGCAACTATTACAGAAGGTTCAAACACTCACTGATGCTTCAGATGGAAAAATGATGCATTAAGAGCCAGTGGTGTAAACGTGTAAATGAAAAAAATATATTGAAGCAAAATAAGAAAAAGTACACATCCTCATTCCGTTCAAAGGTTTACACCCCTGGCTCTTAATACATTGTTTTTCCCTCTGGAGCATCAGTGAGTGTTTGAACCTTCTGTAATAGTTGCATATGAGTCCCTCAGTTGTCCTCAGTGTGAAAAGATGGATCTCAAAA
>JAHKKF010537458.1:0-24022 GCA_019740295.1 Labeo calbasu
TTCTGACTTTTTTTGAGTTTGTATCTCGCAGTTCTGACTTTTTTCTCGCAAATGCGAGTTTGTATATCACAGTTCTGACTTTTTTCGTACGAAAGCAAATTTATGTCGCAATTCAGACTTTTTTCTCGTGAATGCGAATTTATATCTCACAGTTCTGACTTTTTTACTCAGTTGTAAGATATAATCTCCAGTTCTGAGGGAAAAAAGACTACGTTCTCAGAGTTTCAAGTTTATGTCTGAACTGTGTTTATATCTAGCAATTCTGACTTCATTTCTCAGAATTGTGTGATACAAGCTCCCAATTCTGAGAAAAAGTCACAATTACCTTTTTTTTTTTTTTTTTTAAAAAGTGGTGGAATTACTGAATACCGAACACTGTTAGGTTATGTTTTTTTATTTAAATTTTTTTTTATTATATCCTTTATAGCCTTTATTATAATGGACAGTAGAGAACTCACAGGGTATTTGATGGGGAGAGAGAGGGAATAGCTTTCTCTGTGAGCTCAACAGGTTGCAGTCTGTGCCACAGCAAAACAAACACATCTTTGTACCCAGCAGGTTACACAGCGATACAAATGCTACACTTTTCAATACTGCAAATCCTTCTCAATTAGAAAGCTCTAAAGCATACTCCAGTAGAGGAGACCAGGCATGATGGCTTTCCCTCCACGAACCAGTAATTTTAAAAAGGTTGCCAATCACAGATATTAGCTGGTGATGTTGCTTCAAATAAACTGCCACCACAGTCTATTACTGCCTTTACTAGCTTTTATAGTGAAAAGCCTTAAATAATACAGCTAGCTCTGTGTCATGGATATAAACTCATGAGAACAATTGCAGGTTTAGGTTTTAAGAAATGAATGAAATAGCCTTGAGTTGATGCGACACTGCTAGCAATCATGGGAATGGCTGAATGTAATCTACAACACTTAAATGAAATTAACTTTTTATTTTATGGACTATGAAGGAAGAACATTTAATTTATTAGAATGTTTTCATTCACATTTTATGTCCGTATTTATTTTTTTTATAATGTTTCTGGTTTTTATTAATGATGATGATGATAAAAAAAATTCTAAAATGTATTTTAAATTCTTTTATTTTATATAGAATCTTGCAATTCTGACTTTTTTTCTCACAATTCTTACTTTTTGTGTGACATAAACACAATTGTGAGAAATAAAACATGTGAATGCAAATTTATATCTAGCAATTCTGACTTTTTGTGAGTTTGTATCTTGCATTTCTGAATTTTTTTCTCATATTTGTGTTTGTATCTCATTCTGGCTTTTTTCTGACAAATGTGAATTTATCTTGCAGTTCTGGCTTTTTTCTCACAATTCTGACTTTTTTCTTGCAAATGCAAGTTTGTATCTCACAATTCGGAGTTTTTTTTTCTCGCAAATGCGTGTTTGTAACTTAAAATTTGTACTTTTTTGTTGCAAATACAGGTTTGTATGTCGCAATTCTGATTTTTTTTCTCGCAAATGTGAGTTTGTATCTCGCAATTCTGACGACTTTTTTTCACACAAATGCAAGTTTATATCTTGCAATTCTGACTTTTTCTCTCAATTCTTACTTTTTTACTCAGAATTGTGAGATATCAACTCCAATTCTGAGGGGGAAAAACATTATGTTTTCAGAGTTGCAAGTTTATATCTCAAAATTCTGACTTAACTCGCAATTATAACTTTATAACATGTAATTGCGAGTTAAGTCACAATTCTGAGAAAAAAGTCAGAACTGTGAGTTTATATCTTGAAATTCTAATTGCGAGTTTTTATCTAGCAATTCTGAACTTCTCAGAATTGTGATACAAACTCGCAATTACCTTTTTTTTATACAGTGGCGGAAATGGGAGTCCATTCTGAACACTGTTAGGTTATGTTTTTTTTTTTTTTAATAGTGTTTCTGGTTTTTATTAACGATGATGATGATAAATAAATGCTAAAATGTATTTGAAATACATTTATTGTGTGCTAAGTATTAGGGGTGTGACGAGACCCTTATCTCACGAGACGAGACGAGACGAGATTTTTAAACAATTCTTAAGAAATCCTCAATGATGAAATATAAAGGGAAAATAGTTTTTTATTCAACTGAAAAGGACAAAATGCAAAAAAAAAAAAAAAAAAAAAAGTAGGTGCATGTTGAACTTTCTGAAATTAAACTTCCATTTTAATAAATTATATGCGGTCATAAACAACATTTAAACAAGAGCTTCACGATTCTGGATAAATTGAGAATCCCAGATGTTTTTAATAAATTGGATACCATGATTCTTTCACAATTCTGGAGAAAAAAAGATAACTAAACTGGAGGAAACTAAACAAAATAATGTAATTTAGTACTAGTGGTTCTGACAAACTGTTCATTGCTTAAGTCTTTTAAAAACACATATTCATTTATAAAAAAAAAACATTCAATGAAGAAGTCAGTGTCTCATTTCATTAAGACTTCTTTGATTATTGAAATCTCCTGAATGAATAATTCAATGACATACTTTTTTTAAACGGGCAGTTGTCGCCACCTTCTGGCGGAAGAGGATAAGCGTTACTATACTTACAATTGTTAAGATACTTTCGTTTTGATCGCTACTGTAGACAATAAGTGTTTATACCGAAACTATAAACTTTTATCCCAGTACTTCTATTATTTAAATGTCTGTAACACAGAAATAATGATAATAATGTGGTTGGAAAGACTGTTTGTGTTGCCCTTTCTGCATTCACATTTACCCCTACCCTCTGATTTATTAACATGGGTAGCGACAAAACGTGCTTCTCAGGTCCACTGACACTCGCGATGTGAAACAGTCCTAATAGACATAGCTAAATCGTTGTCATTCGGGAATAAGATCGTGTGGGTGTTTGAATCGAGATCTCAATATTTTATGGATTAATAACATAGACTGTAAAAAATATGGACGTAGTGTCCGTGACGTCACCCGTAGGTTTCCAAAGAGCATTTTTGAAGCTCTTAGTGGGCGGGAGTCGGCCGTCGCCATCTTGGAATCGCGTCACTGAACGTCACTGCCGGAAAATCGAAAATGGGCAAATAGGCGGGACGTGGGTGGAGCTGGTTGCTGAAACCACGCCCACCTATCGCAACGGTGGTGACAGCAGCGGCAATCCAACTGTCACTCAAGTGGTCACGCCCTAAATTATGCAGAACTTTAACTTAGGGAGACTGGGAGGTTGCCGCTTGATTAATAATCGTGCCGTTTTAATGTAAACACTGCAAAACGTTTTGCTAGTATATCGTCAGGAGATCTCGCGAGACAAGTTGTACTTTTGGAATACTAAACTGGTATACTTAAAGTCTGCTAAATTCTCAACAACTAATTTTATGCTTAATGCACTTTAATTGTGCAGAAGTAGTGCTGAGGTCCAACTAAATACACACTTAAGTACAATTTAATGTGCTAGAATGGAACTATTGCAAGTGTACTTCAGGTACACTTTAACTTGCATTTAAGGACTGATATTTTGGATCATACAATTCTTATTAACAGTGATATTAGAACAGGTTTTAGAAATACTTCAAATAAAGTTTAATTATACTTATATATCAGTAAGTCTTAAGTGATACGCCAATAAAAAAGTGAATTGATCTGAAGTATGAAATAACAGTCTAAACTTAGTAAAGAAAAACAGTCTACATCAAGAATAAATAAACATAATTGGATCAAATTAATGATTTGATTATTAATATTTTGTCACAAAGCCGGAATATAAATGTGTTGGACTGAAATCCTTGGTGTGACTGTTTTATTTCTTTGAATTGTGATTCAATAAATTCCTCTTCCTGTCGTTCCAGTTCCAAATTCCAGCATCCTGTAGACCATGGCCAATTTCAAATCCAGCTCTTGAACTGAAAGGAAGTACATTCTGAATTTTGCTCAACCCTGCGTGACTACTCTAATCATGACTTTCAACAAACTTAAAATCTCTACAGTTCCACAACTGTTGTTTTGCACTAAAGTCGAAAGACAAGCACTTCAAACGCTCTTTGCAAACTAAATGCACTGAATCACAACTAGCAGCTAATGGGTTTCTTTGCTATATGCTGAAGTTACGGGAATCAAATTAGAATAAACAGCAAGTATATGTACTTAAAGATAAAAGAAGAAAAAGACAGAAAGCAAACAGCCAGAAACGTCTGCGCCAAAATATTCTTTTCATTATGTTATCTGAAAACCTGCGGTAGCCTGGTAGGGGAGTTCTAGGCGGCCTTGGTTGTTAACTTAAGTTTTCACATGGACCCTATTGCCGTTAATTATTTAAAACCAAAGTGTGGGTGAAAAAGCAAGAATATAATGTAAGAGAGGCTGTGTTTACAAGCTCTGTGGTTTTAATAGCTGTAAAGTTCATCTAAGGTACTACGTATTCTTGCAAGGTCCTGCTGTGTCAGTTTATGATTACAAAAATCAAAGTTAGGAGGTGATAGCAGACAACAACATGAATGGAAATTATACTACCATTTATTACCGCTTGATCGTCTCAGAATATATTTGCACTGGATTATCATTAACTTGAGATTATGTTTCCATAAATTAGACCCACAATGAGCCGTGTTTATAAAAGTTGTATGTAAACACATGAGCACTGAGGAACAGAATGTTTAGGAGTTAATTGGAAGGTCCTGGTTAGTGAGCGTATCTGCGCCCACATCCAAGTTATTAAAAGTTTAGTGGCTAACTTTAAGCAACTGCTAATGAACTTTTACACATTCAGCCCACATATTTACACTAATTCCATCTGCCAGATCTAACGTTTCCCCTTTGGCCTTGGTACATCTGTGCGCATGTCAGCATCACCCCAGGCAATGGCAATGGCTCGGTCACTTTGCTAGCAGGACATATGAAACGATTACCTCTCAAGTCCAATCCAGAGTGTTTGCATCCAGTAAAGGAATGACAAGTTCTCTATTATCCATGCTAAACCTGAGCTCACCCTCCACAGAAATCCCTTCAGCGCCGCTCACCTTTTCCCTCCTTTCACGTCAGTTGTCAATAAACGTCCCACTGGGGTAATTTGCACTTTAGGATCCGTTCCGCATTTTTTGGGGAGAAGACAGGCATAGGATTGATGTGGATCATTCCTGTGTTTAAGTATCATTATGCATCCTTTTGTAAATGAGCTAGCGAGTCGGGAAACATTTAGAGCCAACAGAATTCCCTTGTCAGTCATCTGCCGTTTTTCACTATGCTAAAGACCCACAGTCCATTTCCCATCTGCCTCTGAGTCCTCATACAAAACAATGAGTCCCAGGGTAGCCCCGCTGACTATGTTATCAAAAACGTACAGTATGCGAATGTAAATTCACAGTTCGCTGCCGTTATGACAAAGCACGAAGCGGATTGTAAACAAATAAACCGTGTGCGCACGGGTGTCTGGGGAGAAGCGGGATGCTCGGCGTGAGAGGGGTGTGGGACTGCGTTCAGAGTTTGTCTCTGTTTACTCTTGGGGCTTTTATGCTTCTTGGACATCAGCCACAAAATATATGGCTTTTGTTGGTGAGGCACTGCCATTGTTCGAAAGAATTGTTTTGCTTATCCTTGTTCTTTCAGTGCTGTGCTTCTGCTTCCCCCTTTTTTTTTGTCTTGTGACCGTTTCTCTCAGATTTCAGTTCCTGGATTCTACTGTCTGTTCCTTTTTATCTATTTAATTCCCTAGCCACTCTTGAAGACTTTCGAAATCTTGCTTCAGATAGGCCATTTAATTAAAATCATAATTAAAGATGATCTAATCAAGAGAACGCACCTGCTGCACTTCAGGAACATTGAGCATTGGTTGTATTACAGTTGCTAGTGTTAAGTGGCAGCTTGTTCCTAATTGGTTTTTATGGCATATTCTCTGTGAGAATCCAATACCTTTCTATAGACTAGCATATATAACTTAGACTCTTAATTTAATCTTTATCACTCAAGGTACTTGAGAACACATCTGGGAATTTGGATATAAGTGATATGAAAATGTGCAATGTGTGTGTGTTTTAACAAAACATTATTGCTAGTATACCTCTGCCCGCATTCGGATTTGTCCGAAACACATAAACGTGAATGTGGAAACATTTTAGTACATTTTATAGTTTGAAACTGCAATTTCCGTTAAGTGGCGCTAAAAGGTTAATACTCTATTGCGTTTAAAAATGGCGTTTCAGTGCTAAGACGACGCTAAATCTAACGGACGGTGTTGACAAAGCCAAACGTGAGATATAAACTCATTTGTAAGCACGCTTACTGTTTTAGCTTTAATTTTTCATAATAATTCATGTTGCATTCAATGCATGTTGCATTCAATGCTGTAATGCAGGTGGGCTACTGAGCAAGTTTACTATGTCAAAAAAAAGTGTTGTTTGTGAAAGTAATGGTGTTTTTTTTTTTTGTGGGCAGAGAACAGCAAGTATGTTGCAAAAAAGTGACAGTTTTCAAGTCACAATCTATGGAAGCCATGAAATAAATAAATAAAACAGTCAAATCTGAGTTAGTTTCAAAATTCTTACGGAATTCTTGCAATTCCGAGATTATATCTCACAATTCTAACTAGATGAGTAAAGTTTGAGAACAAACTTTAAGTTGGCTTGAGAAAGCCTAGCCTGAAAGTTTGAGGAGTTGCTTACATGATTTAACATGTTGTTAACATGTTTTAGCATGATTAGCTTGTTGCTTGTATTTTTATTGGTTGATTACAATGTTGTTAGCATGATTAGCATGTTGTTAGCATAATTTGCAAGTTACTAGAATGTTGTTAGCATGATTAGCAAGTTACTAGCACGTTTCTAGCTTGTTTAACATGTTGATAGCATGTTTTGCGCATGAATCGCATGTTACTAGCATGTTTCTAATGTGGCTAACATGTTACTAGCTTGTTAACATGTTTCTAGCATTATTAGCATATTACTAGCATGTTGTTAACATGTTTGGCATGTTGTTAACATAGGGCTGTCAAATGATTAATCGCGATTAATCGCATACAAAATAAAAGTTTAAGTTTGCCTAATAAATGTGTGTGTACTGTGTGCATTTATTATGTATATATAAATACACACAAATTAATGTATGTATTTAAGAGAAATATGTTTTTTATATACAAAATATTTTTATTTATATATAATATAAATTATATAAAAATTATAATAAATACATATACTTGTAAATATTTCTTAAATATATACAAGAATGTGTTTGTATTTATAAACACATAATAATTAAATAACACAGCCCTGGTGAAAAAACCGGCATATGCTGGTAGGTATGTTTTGATGCTGGAATGCATCAAACATGTTTGGCATGTTGTTAGCATTATTAGCATGTAACTAGCAGGTTGCTAGCATGATTACCAAGTTACTAGCATGTTGTTAGCATGATTAACATGTTACTAGCACGTTGCTAGCATTTTTATATCATGATTAGCATGTTATTAGCATGTTGTTAACGTTATTAGCAAGTTACTAGTATGTTTGTAGCATGATTAGCATGTTACTAGCATGTTTCTAGCATGATTAGCATGTTACTAACATGTTGTTAGCATGATTAGCAAAGTTACTAACATGTTGTTAGTATGATTAGCGTGCTGCTAGCATGATTAGCAAGTCATTAGTTGTTAGAATGAATAGCATATTAATAACATGTTGTTAGCATGTTTCTAACATGATTAGCATGTTACTAGCACGTTGCTAGTATGTTTCTGTCATGATTATCAAGTTATTAACATGTTGTTAGCATGATTAGCATGTTACTAACATGTTGTTAGCATGTTTCTAACATGATTAACATGTTGCTAGCATGATTAGCAAGTTCCGTCAATGTAAGTCTATGGGATTTTTGGTGGTGTTGATAGTCTGGTTTATGAAAACTGTAAGCCGGATCAGTCTGAAAAGATATAGCACACCGAGTCAGACCAGTCTGAAGGTCTGGGGCGAGTTTGGTGGTTCTAGCTTGAAAGCTCTAGGAGGAGATAGATACTGAAATTTGGCTCAGAAGAAGAATAATAATAATCTTAAATAGTAGGTCAGTAAGTTTCTCAAGCCAACTTAATAAGAAAAATCAACTCGTCATTCTCTCTTTTTTTGCCCCTCAGCTTAGAATCATGAGTTTAAAGCCCACACTTCTGTCTTTTCTTCAGAATTGACAAACTCGCTGTTATTTAGTTTGAACAAGGATTGCATTTGCAAGAAAAAATGTCAGAACTGAGATAAAATAAATATTATGTAAAATGTAATAGGTTTAAATAATATTACATGCTGTAAATGTAAGGTTAATACAACACTGAACTGTGTATGTAAATATAATGTAGACTTTATTGTTTAAATTTATGCTTTAAATGTAATCATAGCAGGTTTCAGCTATAGTCTGTCTGTTTTAACGTCTGCATTTAGCTTCTAATGACGTCTTTGACGACAGTATTCTAGAAATATTATTTGCATTCTGATTCTCACATCAAAAGGCACAACAATACATTTTTTCCTTTATATTATGGATTTTACCCATTTCCCTCCAATTGCTACTAGTGTTTTTCTGGCACCACAATTGCGAGCAGAGCTGCAAATGGCATAACTGTGACATCTACTTCAAATTGGTCTATACATATGCTGGTTATGTGATGTAAATGTGAGAATGTATAAATTCACAAATCATGCATTATGGTATAAGTGTTTTGAGGTCATAACATAGTGTTGCTCAAGGAACTATGTGAAAATAAGTCTTTCTTAATTAATAATCTGATTCTGCTAATGTGAATAGAAGTTTAAAACTAATGAAACTAGTGAATTTTAGGTACAGGCATGTTGGTGTTTATTTTTTTCATAACATATTTGGAGCTGGTGCTATTTTGAGCACCAGTTATACACAGTCCTCCTACGTCCAGCCATTAACGTGATCTAATGGCTCATGAAGGGAACATCATTCAGATGTGCCAACCAGGCTTGTTTTGTAGATATGTTGGTGCCATTGTTGCATTGGATTCCAAGATGGCCTGCAAACATTTAATCATGCTAATAACAAGAGCACACCTTGACCTTCAGCCTTCAGTAGAGGCTTCCCATAAACCCTCACATTCAGCATAAAGTTCTCCAGTCAGCAAGCTTGTAATTGAATGGCCTCACATTTCTGTCGCAGTAACCTCTAAAAACATGCCCTCGGTGTTAAAATGATTCTCTGAAAGGAAACAAGAAGGTTTCAACGGTTGGTACGCCCATTAACAAAACGATCACATCTTGATGTAGCTTCAGGTCTGCGCTCAAAATTGTTTCCCATGATATTTCATAAAAGTGTTGATTCTAAACTCAGTTTGCACAACCAGATGTTGTACATAGAAACACAACTCTCTGTTCAGATGTGCACAACGGAGCACAACAGTAGGAATGTGCTCCAGAATCTTTCTTCTGTTTTTGTCTGTACAATGAAAGTAAACACAACATTGGACCCCAGTGACTTTCATTGTATGTTCAAACACACACACTTGCACATACATATAAAAGTTATACAGGTTTAGAACATCATGAGTAAATGATGACATGCTTTGACATTTTGGGGTGAACTGTCCCTATAAACAATGGTATCCGATTTTGTGGATTCCCCTGATAGCACACGTACGTCTCGGAGACGTCTATTTGACATCTGCTTTTACATCTGGAAGATTTTCTAAGAGACGTTTCCTATGAGATGTCAAATAGACGTCTATTAGATGTCTTTAAGATGTTTATGATTTAAAACGTATGTAAAACCGACATCTTCCAGACATCTGTCAGATGTTTGTACACAGCAGATGCTTTCCAGATCAAGTGATCTTTAACAGACATCTTGCAGACGTACAGTACGTGTGCTATCTGGGTCATTTCTTTCTTTTTAATTGTGTTTAACAGGCAATTTGATTACATCATTTGCAGTGTTTATTGGGATGAGTAGTTCGTTAGCTCACAGTCTCGTACATTTTGAGATTTTTCAAAAACTTTTGTGCTTTGAATCAAACTTTGTAATGTTATGATTCATCTCGAAGCTGGTTGGTTTGATCCCTAGCTTAGAACTCACTGAGGAAAATGTTTTTTGAAATCCCTACAGAGAAAATGAATGGGGAAATACTTCTGAAACCAAATGGGTGGTCGTGTTGCGCTCTATTGCGCATCAAAATAACACAGAAGTTACATATAACATATACAGTTAAATCAAACTGAATCTAATTTTCAGAGATTGTTTGGTTCATGAACAACACGAGAGAAATTGGAGCTGCTAACTATAGACAATAGACCAGGGTTTACTAATGATGTTAAATTAATGGGAAAATCTTTATTCTATACTTGTCAGTATTCGGCGTAATAAATGTCATATGATTAAACAAAAATGATTAAATTCCTTATCCCTGTTTTATTAACTTTGAGTTTAAGCCCTTCAGCTGCGCTCGACTCATTTTAATGATCACCTCGAGCAATTATCTAAAAACTTGTGCCATCTCTACCAGTCAATTAGGCTGCTGCTACAAAAACATCCCCTCGCTTCCCTGAACTCAAATTATAAGTGGATATTTGTTATAGTCTTGAAGCTATGTATGTTCAGTACAATTTCCTCCGTGTTCACACTCTTCAAAATACATAATTGGCCCAGTGCGGCAGCTGCTGAAACCTTATTTTGGTCCCACAACAGTGAGTTTTAAGCAAATTCCCTTCTGTGTAAAGTTGGTATGTGACAATAATTAAAATAGTCTCATATTAGGCTTTTTTACCCACAAAATCTCTACATGTTCGTTTCGGAGTTTATTCTAATCAACAGTTCTGTTATTATTTGATTATGATGAAAATAGAGTTTGACAGTGGGTAAACTTGCCACGCTGTGTTTTTTAATCTTAAGGTTTTTTAAATTTATTTAAAGGTGAAAGGTGTAATGGATTAATACTTCCTTGCATCCCAGCTCAATATGCAGAGTTACAAGTCAGAAATTTGTGGCTCTGTGGCCTTATCAAAACATTTTCTCTGTTTGTTTTGATACCAGCACAGCAACAGTGACTCACCAATGACTGGAGTTTAGGGGCGGGGCTATTTATCAGGACTGTCCAATAAAGAGTTTATTTAAATAGTCTGTCATCATAAGCTAAATATAACTGACAAGAGATTTAATGCGTGTTTAGTATTTAGAAAGTTACTGCTTTTTGGAATGAAAGGGAATGAAGAGGCATGTTTTGTGCGACCATGTGTGGAAAATAGAGAGAAATGACGGCTTTGGAGGGCAAAGTTGTATAAGGGCTTTTGTTATAGATGGCTTGGCATTATCATTCAAAGGCAATATTTTGTCTTCCGGATTTATTGAAAAGGCAGCCTCTCATCCCCGCACAGGGAGCATACATCCACAAACTCTGATACGGTTTGAAATAATCATTGCCAAAGAGAGTGGGACTGGAGAAAATGAATTTTCTTTTACAATAAAACAGAATTTGAAGAGCCACACTCGAGTGAGGCATTTTAATACAGTATGGCTCATTAAACTCTGCTGACTTGGCCTGGGTGGCAGATGAACATTAGCTTCACAACTCATAATGTGGAACTGCAGTCTTGAGGCAATTTGGGTGCTCTACAGACCCCATGACGCTTTGAAACTAGTTTTTATTCTAGACAGAACTGTCAGTCATGATGCAAACTGAAAAGGGAGAATCTTCTGACTGTAATTTACGTGCCACACTTCACTACACCAGATGAAAATCCCATTTATGATTAATCCATACAGTGGTGACACATACTGTGTGTTCTGTCGGAGGGTCTTTGAAAGGAATGGTAAATATCGCCGCCATATGTCAACTCTTTGTCTGTCATATTTAGTTAGATGAAAAAGGTAGAAGTGAAGGTTTTGGAAAAGCAAGTAGCTTTTGAACATGAGTTATTTAGACTTTTTTACTACAAAACACCTGACAAGTTGGTACTCAATTTTTATGTTTTTTTAAAAATGGGTACATTAAATTTAACCTCAAGGTAGGCTAATATAGCATTAGAGGCACAGTGATTTCATTCTCAAGCCATTCAACTTTGTTGATACAACAGTTTTTTGAGTCCTCGAATATGATTGGCTGAGAGGAGTGCGATATTAGTGATGTCGGAACTCGTTTCACCATTTGTAGCATTCCCGCTTGTCGCTTGTAGTATTTCTCACAGTGAGTGTCATAGCGGAAGTCCAAATCCACCATAATGTTATAAAAATTAGAGTTTTTAGGTGAGAATGTGCTTGTTTAGACTTCTAATGTTTGGTTTGTTATTAAAGATAACGTCTATTTGAAAATTTGCTTCAACGATTTCATAGATCATTCGGCCATTCAGTGCTCATGAACCTGCCGAGAGCAGCCTCACCTCAGCCAGTTCTTCTGAAATTTACTGCTGGCTCTGATGTCTCTATATAGTGGTTAAACAAGAGATATAATTTGTTATATCTACAGTATGACCGAATTACAGCTGTGCTGATATACAGTCACATCGCATGGCTACTTGTGTGATATTGCTTGTTTATATAATACTGTACAGGTTTTTGACACATTTTCTTTAAACGATGGAAAATTCTGAAAGATTTTTTTTTTTATATCTTTTTTGTGTACTTGTCAGCCTCAAGAGGTCATACTGGTTAGGCAATACTAAGTGGTCATTCACACAGAATGTGTTCTTGTTTTGAAAAACTCCAGATGAGAGTGGAATGGGTGAATAAATGAAAAGTCTCCAAGATGTTTTTTAAAAATTGACCTTTTTTTGACTTTAGCACCACATTTTTAAAACTCCATGCCGTGGACAGGATGTTGCAAAAGATGCAAGATGCGAACACAACCGTCAGTGTGTCCATCAAGCATGTGTTTACATAGAAGAATAACAGAAAAGTAGAAAAAAACGTTCTGTGTGAACAAGCCTCCTGATGCTGACATTTATGGTTTTAATGCTAAAAAATGGTTTTAAAAATGGAAAAACGCAATGTCTAGAAAATAAAACAACTCATATAATGCTTAATTTGACCTCATGATGTTGACAAGGACCTCACTTCTCTTTTTACAACAATTTGTTGTAAAAGCAAAACTCAATCTTTAAAGAGTTTCAAGCTCTGTATTTTTTAGACTTTCTTCATTGAATGTGGCAGCAGCATACCTGAATAAATACGCAAAATCTGTTCTTGATAAATTAGCAAGAGCTTATTAGCTAAACAGGTTTTTTTTGTATTGTCAGTTTGCAGTGAGCTCAAAAAAGTTAACAAACACAGAAATATTTGATACTTTAAATAATTCATGGTCTGTCTTTGCACGCTGTCCATCAAACAGCGCATTCGACAACAGGCAGCTAAACTTCACTTTTATTTACTGGCCCTGGTGTTTTACTGATGCCAATCCTTATCTCAAGTTAACATTTTATTATTGTGTGGATAATTGATCAATACAGACAGGCCTAATTGGTTCCACCGGAGCCAAGTTTCTGTTCACATTAATGTCAGTCTGTGTGAGTGAAAGATTTTTAAAACGGTCTGAGGTCTTAAATGATCTTTCAGTGAAAAAATGTGAAGCCCAGTAAATGAAGATTGTTATTTGCCCCCCTAAATAAGTAAAGTGCTGAATTTCATTGTCCTGTTAGCTAACCCTGGGGATTCAATTAAATCTGGGAAAGAGAAATAATGGTTTGTAATGTAATTAATTATCAAATACAAATTTGAATTATTTAAAGTGAAAATAGTGACCTATTTTGACACATGCCTGAATTGGAGAGGGTTTCAGATTTTCTAAATGCAAAGAATATAGTGTCCTAAGAAATTTCTCAAGCAGTTTGACATTAATAGTATTGCAATATCAAATCTTTCTATTGGAACACTTTCAATCTCTGTATCCAAATGTGTCTCTTCAAAAGATGCTGTAACATGAGAGGAAAAGTCTGTGTCATTTTACAACATGATAAGAATTTGATGTACACGGCCGTTCGCTTTACAGATTCTCAAGGTTGGTCTGTTTACGAGTTTGAAGTCGATTTTCCTGGTTGCATACCAAAATAAGCAGCCAACTTGCTTCCAGGAATAAAGGCATAAAGCAAAAACAATTACTATCTACAGACCCCTTACATTAACCCTGACACATTCACTGATTAATTAGTTTAGAGTTTTTGGAGGGAATGGAAGAGATCCAAGGACCAACACTAGAAATAGTTTCCATGGATTTTTTAAACAGGCTTTATTGTGTTCTTTGTGCCGTAGGAACTTGGCTCTATCATAAATGTGTGTGTGGAAAACCTCTTAACGTCTAGTGTCATCATGTTCTTGAATATCATGTTGCATATTTCAGGCAGCCAGCATGAAAGTCATTATGCCAATTATGGCATGTTTTAGTTGACGCTCAAGAGACTGAGTTGTTATAAAACAGCTTGTGCCACAACTGTGCCTTCCTTAAGAAAACAGAAAGAGGTGATGACCCTACCATCACATCCTTATGTTGCCGTTCAAGCTACAGCTTGCATATTTCATGCATGACTTATAAAATCTATACATGTATCTTTATATAACCACCTTATTTTTGTCAGGGTTGCCTGCTGTGTAGAAGCAAGGAACGCGGAGACGTAGGAGTAGCTGGAATAACAGCCTTTAATGAACAAACCAAGGGTTAACACAGGCAGGTAGGAGACACATGTAGCACCAATCAACATATAACACTGGACACGGAAACATGGGGCAGATAAAGGAAACAGGGATAATTAATGGGACACAGGTGAACCAAATGACTAAACAAACAAAGGAGAAACCAGGTCACAGAGAGTGCGTGGGGAGAAAAAACACACAAAGACAAATACCGCCCCTCCCCCCCTTCCAGAAGGTGTGTCCTCGAGCCGGAGGAACAACATAGGGAGAGACAGGTGCAAATTTGGGAGGAGGACAGACACCCGGGAGGGGGCTGGCAGACAGAGTCCAGGGTGGTGACAATGGCAGGAGAAGACAGGAGGGACTATGGTGGAGCCGACAGAGGGAGAAACCATGGAGGAGGGAGGGTTGGAGGCAGAGACAGGGGATCTTCCAGCCACGACACCGATGGAGACTGGCAGACCTGCGGTGATCCCACTGCACAGATGGTGGGCTGAGGGCGAGCAGAGGGGCTGTCAGACGACAGCGGAGGAGGAGGCAGGAGCGGGCAGGTGGGTGGGCATATGTGAGCCTCCGGGCTCTCTGGGCTGCACTCTGGAACAAAAGTCCTCCCTGGGCTGCCATTGGGAATCGAAGCCCTCTACTGGCAGAACTTGAGTACACAAGCCCTCTCTGGGCTTGACTTGGAGGGAGGAGAGGGGGCAGGTCGGGATACAAATCAATAAACTCTTCTTCAAAGTCCAGCAGTCCTTGTTCCCTTGTAAGCTCACCCTCAGCCATGGTGCAGTGGGAGGAGCTCCTCTCCGTGATCTCGCTGTCCATGGCTCATTGTTATCCCTCGTTGCTGGTGTTGTAGCCGGCTCTTGCACCTGATCTAACGTCACAAGCAGCATCGGCTCCGCAGGGATCCTCAGCTCAGTCACTCTGTGCGTTGATGGCTCGGTTGCGGCCGATTCGGGCTCTCCGTCATCGGTGGGCTCAGGCTTGGGCTCTGCACAGAGGGAAGATGGTGTGCTGGGGTCTGGCTGAATGCAGAGACAGAGGAGTAGCAGGAATGACAGTCTTTAATGAACAAACCAAGGGGTAACACAGGCAGGCAGGAGAGACATGTAGCACCAATCGACATATAACACTGGACAAGAAAACATGGGGCAGACACACTGTAAGTACTAAACCAAACAAGGGATAATTAATGGGACACAGGTGAATCAAATGACTAATCAAACAAGGGAGAAACCAAAGAAACACAAGAATGCAAGCCTGGAACCATTAGCCGAAAAAGTGTAACTGCTAAAGCTAACGCTTCCGGTCCGACAGTATGTGGGACAAGAGACCAGAGGCTGTTTACGAATGGATGTCAATGTAGGAGAGGCTTTACTACGCTGAATAAACAGCTTTTTAGAGAAAACAACTTATTATTTAATAAATGGACAGCCTATCTGCTAATCTTCAACATGTTTTACACTAAACAATACTTTTGGATTGAACTATTTTTAGAGTTTAGCACAAAAAAAAAAATGCTGTTTTGTAAGAGAAGTCACTGACTTTTGTGGGATTCAGGTGGGATTCAGCTTACGGCCTATAGTATCCGTAAATGGTGACTGAGTGTCTCGCAACTCTGACTGAAATTCAGTGACCTCAAGGCTGTAATGTGATTGGTTATTAAGGGACACGTGATCCAACTTAGCCGTTATGCTTTCGCCATTAGTAAGTAATACAGACCCTCTCATCTCCCTATAGTAAGAAAATCTCTGGGAGAAACTTGGTCACAAAGAGCACATGGGGAGAAAAACACACACAGATAGTCCATGTGTCCATTTTATGTTATTTTATTTATTGCCTTTAAACTTTTTTTGTTAAATAGCAAAGATATAATCTTGTGCATTCTGTTTGGCTTTAGGCTTTTTATTTTTCCCGTAACTATTATTAATGGAGGGGTTGCAGTATTTTGTGAGGAATTTCACAAAATGCGTAAACAATCTGTCCTAATCATTGATTAAATGTCAGAAGCATGAACTTAACCTAATCAAGAAAGATTTGAGAAAGGACAAATACTTCCACTTCTGTCAGTAGCCACAGTCCCTGCGAGTTGCATGGCTTAGAGATAAATAGAGCTGGATATTGATTCTTCATCATTCACCACAGCAGTGTCTTTTGCATTAGTGCTGGAAGAATGATAGAGAACTACCTGGGCTATTTTGAAGGTAAAAGAGTCTTTGTTACCCTGAGAAATTGGGGCATCTTAAGTCACTGGATCGATCATGCAACAACAAACTTTAAGCAGATTGTCATTACAAAGCTCAGGCAGAGTGATCTGATGAATGAAGCGATGGTGTACTCAAGACAGTCACATTAACTGTTTACAGATGAAGTGTTGTGCCATAGAGTTTCTGTGTAACTGTCTTGCTTCATTAAATCAGTGTCTTGCATTACTTTGATCAACTCCTGCCCTGTCCAATCTTTCATCATAGGGCTTACTATAGCCACACTTAAGGCCTAGAAAGGCATTATGGTGACATATTTGGCTAGTTTATAAATCAAACTCGTCGCCACGTGAGTAGAAGACCAATGGTGAACAGTGTCCTTGCGGTGTCCCAAACAGCATAATGAAATACACCGTTGACTCTTTATCTTGTTCGTAGACTCTGGTGGTGTCCTCCTTGTGTCAGTCTCCGAGACCTCCAATCATCAATACTGTACTGCCAGAGAAACATAATAAGAAAAGCATCTTGCGAGTACATTGCACTCCATCCTTCATTTTGCAAGTCATCACAGCATTAATTTACTCTAATCATGCCTGTGTATTCCTGATATATACAATGCATTTCACATCTAATTAGATATAGTTTCTAAACCAAGTTTAACACAGCCATCAAAACATTTTATTTTCCCATACAGCACAGCAGCCACATATCCACTGTAATGTGCATTTACAGTAGTTAGAGCACTCTGGGAATGAAATGTTCTTCCCCCATGGTCCATTAATAATAAAAAGTGTGTTTTTAGGCTTGCCACTATTTATAGTGATATTTGTAGTACTCAGTACCAGGGGTAATGGCGGTGCAAAAATATTGGGAAATATTATGAAATAAGCTCACCAGTTGCTATATCAACAACCTAATGAATAGAATAGCCTAAGTAATGTATAGTTGCTCGCCTAATGAAGAGTTTGCGACCTGTGATAAATTAGCTTAAATGAGTGCATTGAAAGCCAGATGTTCTTTACTGAGTCAATGGGTCATTACCCGATTATACAGGGTAATGCATCTACTGTATGTAACATTAATATAGTAAAACAAAAGCGTGAAGGTATCCATCTAGCTACATAAAGAAACAAACCACAAACAGTTCAATTTTGTTATTTGATTCAGTTTGATTGATCATTTTTAGTTTAAATAAATTCATTGAATTCAAATGGTTGGTATTGCAAGTATTTTGTTTCTCATGTCTTTTCTCAGCTGGTCATAATTTTTAGTCCATTGAAACTTTATCTAAAAGGATAGTTCACCCAAAAATGAAAATTCTGTCATTAATTACTCACCCTCAAGTCGTTCCAAACCCGTAAGACCTTCATTCATTTTTTCATTTTTGGAGCACAGATGAAGATATTTTTGATGAAATCTGAGAACTTTCTAATCCTGCATAGACAGCAACGAAACTGACACCCAGAAACAGAAACCCAGGTTCAGAAACAACCTGGTCTTTTGACGAAAATAAACCTGAGATGTCCACTGACTAGCGCTAAAAGAGGGTTCATTTTTTCCCCCGGAACAAATGAACGTACATATTATACGTTTTATGTGACATGGGTTTTGTATGTGTCACTGCATTTCTGATGTGAAATGTCCATTGAGTGGCGCTGTAAATCTAATGCTCCTTGATGTTATAAAATAACATATCATCTGCGTCACGCCTAAACCTACCTAATAGTAAGAACAAAAGCGAATGTGATGTAAAAATGCAAATGCAAGCATGCTGTTTTAGTTAGTTTTTGGATCTTTTAGCTCTTTCATCATGAGTCATGTTTTTCACGGGATTCGTACCCAAGGAATCCACATCCTAAGTCAAATTCCGTGCCGGCTGAGCTATCGAGCAAGCTCCAAAAAGCAAAACATATGGAGCTGTAATCCTGACTGTGTACGAAAATGATTACAAATGCTTGCTGTTTTACCGCCTCTAGTGGACATGTTGGAAACTGCAGTGATATGTACTTATTGGTACGTACTTTGCGTCTCGCGAAAATAGGTACATTTTTGTCAAGATCACGTAGCCCAGAAAGGTAGTAAGGATTTGTTGAAATAGTCCATGTGATGTCTGTGGTACTCTCATGATTGTGCATTGAAGACTTTGCGCACAAAAAGTATTGCTGTAGCTTTAAAAAATAAGGTTGAACCATTCATGTCACATGGACTATTTTAACGACGTCCTTAATACTTTTCTGGGCCTTGAACATGGTGGTTTCATTGCTGTCTATGAAGGGTCAGAAAACTCTCGGGTTTCATCAAAAATATCTTAATTTGTGTTTTGAAGATGAACAGTCTTATAGGTTTGAAACGACATGAGGGTGAGTAATTAATAGAATTTTCATTTTTGGGTGAACTGTCCTTTTAAATTTAAATTCAAGCACTGTTTGCAATTGCAAATCAAAGTCAGATTCAAAAGTAAATTCTGAATGATGCACAATTATGTATTATTATATATGCATAAATGCTTTTGGCTGCGTATCAGGCGTATGATTTTAAATCAACAAACTACTATTGTTGCTCTAAGACGTTATGTCAGAAATGAATGAAAGATTAATTTTGCCTGTGGTGTTGCTAAAGAACCTATTGATTAAAGACCCCGTTGGGTTTTGAATATTGATACAAATCTAGTGATGCAAGGGCAAATTAAAAATCAAGCACTTCTCAGATATCCTCAGCCCATCACTAATACATAACAACAAAAAAGATGATGCACCATAATGCGGCCTTGAAATAGCATTTTCAGTGATTTTAAAAAAGGCCTGTTTGGATGGTTCCTAGACAGAATACAGTATGAGGGAGCCAGACCCCCCTCCTACATTCACCTGGAGTGATTCTGGCCTGTTATAGAGCTGCTGCTGTCCATTCAGCCACAGGGCCGGCACATAGTCAGTCATTTTAATTAACAGCAGAGGATGTGATGTGTCATCTATGAACAGAGTTGGGGGAGCGGCGTTTGTTAGCGGTGTGCGCTCGGCTTTAGTCGTCACCGGCCCTGTGTGGTTAAGAAAAGAAAATTAACCCCAGGGGAAAAGGGGTGAGAAATGTGTACGTGAACCCTGGTCTCGGATCAGCCAGTCTAGCAGTCTCAGTATAGGAATGTTTAGCATCAATGCTCGATGTAAGAGGAACAAATCATAGCGTGTTTAGATTCCGATGTTTTTCTACACCAAATCTGCATCATGCTGTTAAAACTGACTAAATGAAATTATTGACCCTGGAATTGAAAGCCCACACTCAGCTCGATAATATGCAAGTGTGCTTCCAGCATGTTCTTCAAGGTTATTTGGAATTATGTATTATAACAAAACTCTCGTCTGCTATTGAAGCGGCACAATTCTGAGGTTATTTCACAAAAACGCTTTTAAAATGACTGGCATTTAGTGGGCTTGGGTTCAAGGAGATTTTTTTCAGACTAGAAATTCACATCCTCCTAAGGTACGCAAATTGAAAGCTCATTAAGCATTCCAAAAGCCAATTTCCGATAATCATTGTAAGAGTACATATTGCGAAGGCATTTTCCGGTGAGCAAAAATTGCAGACGGTTTCATAGATAAATACGGTTGTTTATCTACAAAAACATGTTCGGCAACACTTGCAAAAATATCTGAATAATTTATGTATCATTGTCAAGCGACAAAAGCATTCTGGCGCTCGAAACGGCTTCCTCCCACTGCGCTGGACGGTAAAACCGTCTTAAACGTAATGTCTCTGAAGAGGGAAACTTTTATGGCCGCAGTCGAGATGAGACTGAATTGGTGTCATAGCCCATCTGGACAGGTTGCTATCAAGGAGGCAGAGAACAACAAAGCGGCGCTGGTAAAATCCAAGAAAAAGATGACGAAATCGAGTGAAATTCCATTTTGATTGATATGTAATGCAGCATGTATTCCAGAAATGGAGAACGGAGCCTTTTTCAGCTCAATGTGCTGCCCATACGGCCTGGAGGCATCTGTCACTAAGCCATTACTGTCCGCTGACAATAGTGGGTGTACAGCCTGCAAATCACTAGCATTACTACTCGCACAATCCCCTCTCATTTATTTATAATAACAAGAAATCCCTTGTAATTCAGCAATAATGCCGTATTAATGTGTTCCATTGGCAGGCGCGATGAAATCACATTAAGAATCAAATCTTAATTTTAAAAGGCCTTGAATCTTTAAATGCAGAAAAGAGGAGGTTATTAAGAATAAGCCATCTATTTTTTACTGTATTTTGAGTGTCATTAAACCAATTACAGTTCTGAAGTTAAAAACAATCATTTCTTTGTAAGTCAAAAGGTTTCAAAGTTTCACAAGCAAGTGAATTATACAGCATTGCAGAAGATTTCGTCGAACTGCGTTTACTGAGGTTTCTATGACTCATACATGTATGACGGCAGAAACTAGTTTTGATATCTTGACTCACTTTTCAAAAGCAAATGCAGAAGGCATCAACACCTCAGTAGTCTGAAATAACACGAAGCCCCAAGGTCAATGTCATTAGCTTGTCTTTTTGAACCCAGAGAGAATACTTTACTTATTTCACAAACTAAACAACCTTGTTGAATCCAGTCAAAATTCATATTTAAGTTGATCTATTTTATATTTCACGTTTGGTTATTTAAACTTACCGAAAGGAATAGTTCATCCATAAATGAAAATTTGCTAAATATTAACTTACCCTCAGGCCATCCAACACATAGATGAGTTTGTTTCTTCATCAGAACAGATTTATTCTGTAAATCAGGAGAGAAATATGCACAGATTAAGCACAATTTACAAGTAAAAACAATCTAAAACAAATTTTAAAAGTTTAAAGTTTAAAACAAATATGTGTGTGCATTTTGTTGTTGAAAGAGTTAAACCATCTTAATGATGGATTTGTTTCTTACAAACAAACAGCTTTTCACATCACAATAGGGTGGGGTGATAAATCGATCACGATGATTATCGCGCGATATGAATTTCTTCTATAAACGATAACAAGAGCTCGATAAATGTTCGAAATATTATGCAACAAAGGCGGAACAAAAGAGCGCTTGTCAAAGCGCGCCACTCGGACCGTTTATCCGCTCGGATCAAAGTTTAAACGGCGACACGGCACGAACCTACTATAAAGAACTTACTAGCAGCGTTGCCAGTGGTCCCGATTGGACTACTTTACCACTGTTGCTGCGGGTTGTTTGTTATATGTCCGCGGGTGAAGCGACTATAATAACGTCATATTTAGCCATTGAAATACGAATTTACCAGGGGAACCCCGACCAAAAACATGTATTTCATCCCCCAGAACACGATTTTTAACAGGGGAACCCCCGCGAAACGCCACTGGGCTAGTTTTTGGCTACTTCTGAGGAGCAACTGGGCGGGTTTTGTTGTGAAAACCTGGCAACCCTACTTACTAGAGCAGATGAGTTCAGTCGCTGATGAGGAACCATATTAAATTTTTTTTACCATGGTATTGAGGTGCTGTATTGTGGCTTTAACTGTTATTATCATTATCTATGGATGATACTATGGAAGAGCAACGGTTAAGTAAAAAAAAACTGTCAGAATAATTAAATTTCACCAGATAAAAATGAGGTTGCTACAGTTTTTAAAGATATTACTGATTTTGATATTGAACATAAATCTACATATGCATCCTAACTCAAGCTACTATCAAATGTGTATTTCTAAGAGACAAAAAATGTTTTATTATTATTAATTTTATCAGGTAACACAAACCTGTTTCTTGATTTGAAACAATATTACTTGTTAAAACATGCAGAACTAAGATTTTTTTTTTTTTCTATGAAGATATTTATTTTGTATATGACTGGAAAAAGTGAAGAATTCAAAAAACATGAAGTGTTTGTCATGTTCTGACCATAAAGAGTAGTTTAAAGCCACATTTAACTGGTTTTCACATTGTAGCAACAATCTGGCTTTAAACTTGAAAGAAATAAAATTTGTACTTTTTTGTGATAGTTATTGATATCGACTGATATGAAAAAAAATATATTGTCATATTGTCTAGCCCTACTTCACAAGATGGTAATTGATGAACTGGAGTCATAATGTGATAATTGTGATGTTTTTATCCGCAGTTTGGACTCATTCAGATGGCACCCATTCACTGCGGAGGGTCCACTGGCGAGCTAAATTTCTCCAAAGCTGTTCTGTTGAAGAAACAAACTCATCTACTCATCTTGAATTGCCTGAGGGTGAGTAAACTTTCAGCAAATTGTCATTTTTGGCTGTACTATTCTTTTAATGTCATATTTGTCTGTGTTTTGGATAGGCTGCATCATAATATTCATGTTCTTTTCACATGCTTTCAGTTTGGGAATACAGTGAAAATGACAGTTTTATTCTTGTCAAGCTGTCAAATCACGATCTCCTGAGAACATTCAAAATAGATGTTCAAAACATCAAATCCAGCTGATAGTCTTGCTGCCATTTAGATATAAACATGATTTTTATTTATTTGAAATTGGTGCCACACATTAGGATTATGTCTTCATTATTGCAAGAAGATCCGTTTGGCTCAAGTTTTCTTCAATCACTGTCAACAGTGTGTTCTCTTGTCTGTCTAAAGCACTTACGCCAACATTACTGGTCAAATACGATTGAGGCACTCTGCAGACACGTCCCTGGATTGTGTCGCGTCGCATTGACTTGCTGTCGAGTTTGTTGCTTAATTAGTAACATAATTGTCACTGTCTTCCTTATGGTTATAATGAAGAAATATCCCAATGTAGCTCACGATTGAACACCCACATTTCACACAACGCCATATGCTTTACACTCTGGGGAACAAAGGAAACCACTGACACGACTGAGTCATGACAGACTTATTTCTTTTATTTAAAGAAGGAATGGAATTATTATTCATTGTCATCAGAAATTGAAACTAATGCAGCTTGAATATGAATTGCATGACATTTATAACTAGCTAAATGATTGCAGCTTGACAGACAAAATAAAGCAGTTATTGAATTACCTGAACTATTTGTAAAAAATAAAGATGTATTATATAACTTGATGTCATGATTGTAAGACTGTTGGATGCCAGTTGATCAGATTTACATTTCTGGCCTCATGTATTGTTTTCAGCACGTCTGTCATATGCACAATTATTTTTCTAAGTCAGGTTCAATAATGTCACGGTTGCTAATGAATGCTGTTTCCAAAGAAAGGTATTGACTGTACTATACAGTGCCTTTGAGGGTTTGTCCAAA
>JAHKKF010537459.1:0-37566 GCA_019740295.1 Labeo calbasu
CTGATTTAGGATGGGTCTACAATGGATTACATCTGATTTAGGGAGGGACTGAGGTAAATCGCTCATGTCAATCAACTATCGTGATAGCAGCCTCTGTCAGTGTGACGCCACACCAACAGGCATCTGAGAATGGCTCGAATTGAAAAAGGGGATATTATTTTTTCAGATTAATTAAAAACCACTGCATGGATTTATATCATTATAGGGTAGATGTTATAGACATTAATGTTCAAACAACATGTAAAAGTGAACTTTGCATCCGATGTCATTTAATGTCATTAAAGTTTAAATGACTTACACAGTCAAGTTAATTATACTTAAAAATTTAAGGCAACAATTGAACTGAAACAGGTGGAAACGGTTTACTCTGTGAAACCTCCAGGAGCTTTCGGACTTGGGGTTGCCAGATGTGAAGAGTTTAAATCCCCCAATCATAACTATTCTTTTATCCACCCAGGCTTTGATGATCTGAAACATTGACATACATGTACGTCAGAGTTTAGCAATTTCGTGCTCAAATGAGCCAGTCTTTGTTCCTTCACATGGCCACTATTTGCTAAACCTAATCTGCGAGCAAACCTTCTTAGTGACAAACTAATAAATCCAAACTGAATCTCGCCTACGCTGTTTGCTATTGTGGTTCCTAAATAATAAGCTTATGCCACCATCTGCACTGCAATGTAAAGCAATTTTTTAGTGATAAAAAATTGTATTATTGGAAATACTATTATACATCAAATATATAGGCAAAAAACTGCTTTCAATCCCAGGGAAATACTGAAAAGAACTAAAAATTAATGTAATGTTAATGTTATATGATGGGTTCTATGATTTTCCAGGGCACAAATCACTGGTGCATCAAGCCAGGAGGTTGTCCTGCTGCCTGAGGAGGATTTGGGGCTGCCCATGGAAATGCCTGTGTTAGAAGAAAGAGAAAAGACCCCGGTATCTGTATCCATACCCATACCATCCCCTCTGCCCGGCGAAGAGGAAAAAATGGGTGTTGAGCCTGGAAGAGAGAGGGCAGTGAGAGAGAGGAGCCCCGATCTTGAGGTCTGCTATGTTTTGAGGTCTGTCTGTATCTTGCATCGAAGCATTTGACACATTTGTCATCAAGCCCTGTTTGTCCCTCTGTCAGCCTGCTGTAGTGAGGCCTGAATCCCCTGTAAAGCAGAGGAAGAGGAGGAGGCAGCTGCTGTTCACTGATGAAAACACACAGATATCGCAAGAGGAAATGAGGGCTTGGATTGATGATGTGGAGACAGAGACCAGACCCTTGGTAAGTCTAGAACAATCAGTCTTCTTCAAGTCAGCATTATCGTGTTATCGTGTGTGTAAACAGAAAATGTTGTAAATTTTGTTTTTTCTTTTAGGAGGCACTCGTCAAACCACCATTTGAAAAGAAGGGAGCTAAAGAACTACTTGAGAACCCTTGCATGAGTAAGTTTGGTCATATTTCACCCCAAATTTATAATAAAAAATAAACCTGTAATTTGCAAAAACCCAAATATATATATACTACTGTAGTAGTAATAAATTTAAAAAAAAAATGTAAAGAAATTTTGGTAACACTTTACAATAAGGTTCTTTGGTTAACATTAGTTAATATGAACTAAGAATGAACAATACTTTCACGGCATTTATTAATCTTAGTTAATGTTAATTTTAGCATTTACTAATGTATTATTAAAATGACAAATTGTATTTGTTAACATTAGTAAATGCACTGTAAACTAACATGAACAAACAATGAACAACTGTTATTTTCTGTTATTTTGTTTAGCTAACATTAACAAAGATTAATAAATAGTGTAATGCGTTGTTCATTGGTTGTTCGTGTTAGTTAATACATTAAATAATGTTAACAAGTGACTTTTACTTACTTTTATTTAGCAGGGATGCATTAAATTGTTTAAAAAGTGACAGCATTATTACAAAACATTTGTAATAAGCAGAAATGATGCTGAGAATTCAGCTTTTTATCTTATGAATTTATATTGTACTTTAAAGCACTAAAATACAAAAGAGATACATATGTACATAAAGATGAACATAGATTCATATGAAAGGAGATAAAAATAAACTCAACGGAGCTATATAATAGAATTAGACATAAAAATATAATGTCCAACAAATGTTTAATTTTCATGAAAATATTTTTTGTTTTGATTTTGCACTAAATATTTTTTGTTTTTCAAAGAAGTCTTTTCTGCTCACTATGCCTGCATTTATTTGATCCAAAGTACAGCAAAAGCAGTAATATTGTGAAATATTTTTTCTATTTAAAATAACTGCTTTCTATTTGAATATATTTTATTCTTGTGATCAAAGCTAAATTTTCAGCATCATTACCCCAGTCTTCAGTGTCACATGATCCTTCAGAAATCATTTTAATATGCTGATTTAATACGCTGAGATGAAAAGAAAGATCCAAAGATCAGCATTTATAACATTATACACTATGGCAAGGAAATTATAGAAATTAATACTTTTATTTAGCAAGGATGCTTTAAATTGATCAAAAGTGAAAAAGATTTCAGAAAGATTTCTAATTCAGATAAATGCTATTCTTCTGAACTTTCTATTTATCAAAGAAACCTGAAAAAATTCTACTCAGTTGTTTTCAATGTAATAATAATAATAAATATTTTTTGAGCTGCAAATCAGATCAGATTTCTGAAGGATCATGTGACTGGAGTAATGATGCTAAAAATTCAGCTTTAAAATCACAGGAATAAATTACATTTTAAAATGATTCAAATAGAAAAGAGTTAAAATACTTCAAAATGTGACTGTTTTTGCTGTACTTTGGATCAAATAAATGCAGGCTTGCTTAGCAGAAGAGACTGTTTTAAAAAACATTAAAAATCTTTAAAAATCTTTAAAAATGAAAACTTTTGACTGGTAGTGTATATGTAAGTCCTATATGGATATTTCATCACGGTTTCCATGATATTCACTAAAGCATCTTGTGCTTTATCCTTTTATACAGTCCAGTGCTTAAGCTAAAGATCATATTATTGACAGTTAAGTGCTCACACAGGCCTTCCACCTGAAATCCTGCCACTATGGAAACAGGCTGCGGTCGTGAGGCCCATCCCTCCATCCCAGCAGCGCTGGGAGGTTCCCGTAGCTGAGGAGATACCAGAGAGAGAGCAGGAGAGACCAGAGCCAGGAGAGAGAGAGGAGGAGAGAGAGCTTAGCTCAAAAGAGGTTAGCATTCATAGCATGTGTCGCACTAACACTATTGCATTCTGAGATCCAACTCGTCCCATACGTCATGATTACCAAACTTTTTGTCAGCTGAACCTTTTTGACCTTTCGAATGTTTACTTGAAATCCCACTCAGGTTTTATAGTAATATTTCAAGTTGAATTTAACAGCAGATTTGAATGTTCACAGTTCTCTGATGTTGATTAATGGTCACATGACATGCAGGTAAACAAATATGTTTCAGTATATTTTCAGTAAGTGTTATGTTTTAATTGATTTAGTTTTTTGGTAACACTTATGATAAGGTGTCATTTGTTAAATTAACCAACAATGAAGAATTTATTTTACATTTATCACACTATTTATTAATCTTTCTTAATATTAGTTAATAAAAATAAAAACAGTTGCTCATTGTTTGTTCATGTTAGTTCACTGTGCATTAACTAATGTTAACAAAAACAACTTGTGATTTTAACAATGCATTAGTAAATGTTGAAATTAACTTTAACTAAGATTAATAAATACTGTATTGTTCATTCTTCGTTCGTTACGTGGCATCAGAAGTATAGGAGTTGAAAATACAAAATTTTGTTAAGTACATAGTATTTAGTATTAAAATGGGACCTAAAATTGTAAGTACGCTCAAAAAAATAGGTATACATTTAGGATTTATGTATTTGAATTGCATATAAATATTTATCCATCCATTTAGACAGTTTTTAACATAATTACCATAATAACACAATAACCAGGTTTATATATTTGTCACTCAATAAAAACTAAATATTGCCATATTTTAACCATGTTCATACATTTTTAACTGAGTAACTTTTCGACATGAACAGATTTATATTGATCTAAAGCACTTAAATTCATGTTGAAAATATGATTATATAAATAAAATCAAAAAATGCAAATAGCTAATAAACTATGCCATGATTTTTAAGTACGGAAATCTCACCTGTTTTTACCAGTTTTATTTGTGTATGACTGATAATGATATATGACTGATTTATTCATGTATGACTGATCACATTAGGTTTATGTTAAAACTGTGTGGTCCAAATGTATAGAAATTGTAAATGCAATTCAAATACATAAATTTAAAAAAAATCAGCGTAGGCCTAAATTATTTTTTGTGTTTTTTTGAGTGTTTTAGTGACTGATTTTTTGTCCCACATTCTCACTACTGTAGATTCCCAGAGAAATGCTGGAGTCAGGCCTCTTCCAGGAAGAAACGCCAGGTAAAATATTAGCATGTTACATCTAAACATACTGTATTTGCAGAATAATTTCTTAGATTACTTAGATTTACTTTTCTCAATAGTTTTTGTGTTGTGTTTTGAAGGAAGGTAATGAAAGAGAATAACATTTTATCTATACATTTCCCTTCTGAATGTTGATGTTTCAATGAATTTGCAGCCTCTTTGATGGTTTTGGAGACAACAGACAAGGATTTCTCTCCACTGGAGACTCCTGAAATGAGACGGTGAGAGCAGAGATGCTAAAAAGTGTGAGACAGAAATAGCTGTCGCTGTCAGAAGCGACTGGTTTGACACTTACGAGTTTCACATTCAGTCGCTGCATAATTATGTGCCTCTGAATAATGACTTCGGGAGTATGTGCGTGCTGTCGTGGGTCCAGATCCCCTGTTCCGCAAATTCAGTTCGGTCTGGAGGGCATCCCAGAGGAGAGGCTCCCAGAGATGGAAGATATTACACAGCAAATCGAGGAACAATTAAGGTACAGCCAAAAAACAGCTTACATATGATGTCATTGTAAATCTTTTTTGAGTATATGCATTTTTTTTGTTATACATTAAAAGGTTATTTATTATATTTATATTACTAAATAATAGTCAGGTCAAGTCACATTTATTATTGCGTTTATACAATACACAATACACAAAGTTCTTTAGTCACAGTGTGAAACAAATACAATTTCAGCTGTACATTAGGTTTAAAAAGACAGTTTAGCTTAGTGTTGATTTAATTCAGTTCAGTAATATTGTCAGTACTGTACAGTTCATTAGTTACAAAGTGAACTCAATTCAACTATAAAGCAGCTCTACAATTCTGGCAATTCTGTTATTCAACTCAAGTCAGTTCAGTGTTGATTCAGTTCAGTTCAATAACAGCATCAATGTTGGAAAGTTGATCAGTTATGAAACAATTTCGATTCAGGTATAAACCAGCTCTACATCAGACAATTTTCATTATCCACCTCCATTTAGTTCATGTTTTGTTCTCATCCAACGGTATAAGTTCAGTCAATCCAATACTGTTACTGAATAAAATAATATAGGGCCCTTTTTTTTTTTCACAAATTCTACTTAAAGGGGTGCTGTTATGCTTTTTCACTTTTTGAACTTCAGTCAGTGTGTGGTGTGTATCTTTGGGAATAAAAAGTTACAAATCTCAAAGGAGATTTCAAGAACTACAACAAAGGGGTTCTTTGGACTACAACGTTTATTTTCCGCATGCAATGATGTCACAACGCGGCACATTAGAATATCATTAAATTAAATCCCGCCCACGGATATTCGAATTGTTGGGAGGGTAGGGACGAGGTGGGAGATTAGCATAACTTTAGCGATGCAGTGCGGAGAACCACTTCAAGGAGCCGCAGTGCGGCGGGTATAAACACAAGCATTGACTAGAGTGGCCGCTTCAGAGCTGTAACACGCCACAGACGTGTGCAGTGTGTGGTAAGACATTATACAGTGTAGATAGCTTCACTTATAACGCGGGTGTTTTTTAAAATGCATGAACTTGCACTAGAATAGGCTAGGCTAATCAGTGATGATGTTCTTCTCGCAGGCTGAAGATACAACCCAACACTACTGTAGCGTATTATTTACTCACCCTCCATGCATCCTAGGTGTATATAACTTCTCTCTTTCAGACGAATGCAATCGGAGTTATATTAAAATTTATCCTGGCACTCCCAAGCTTTAGAATGGCATAGATGGTGTTTCTCCTCATCAGTCCAAAAAAAGTCCAATAATATGCATCCATCCATAATAAAAAGTGTCTCACATGGCTCCAGGGGGTTAATAAAGGCCTCCTGTAGTGAATCAATGCGTTTTTGTAAGAAAAATATCCGTATTTAAAACGTAAGAATCACTTTAATCTAGCTTGCGCTAACAGTTGTACACGGAACTTGCTTCTTTCACAAGGGGCGTGGCAGTACTGAAACACCGTCTAAGCTGTTCGCCAATCGCAACGCAGTGGGACAGCTAACCAATCACAACACATTTAGTTTTTTTTCCGGGAGGGACTTCATTAAACCCAGAACTAATCGAGCCATTTGTGCCAGGCTGGGAGAAATGTATTGTAATAATGTAAATTATGTTAAAAATAATGCATTTTTCGAACCGCCAAGCATGCAAGTATGTTCTAGTACACCCCCAAAACAAAATCGAGACTTTGTAAAAGAGCATAATAGTACCCCTTTAATTTTTTAAAAAATATTTTTTTCTCTGTTTTAATTTTTTTCTGGATTCCATTTTTTCTGTTTTAATTTCTCTGGACTCAGTTTTAATGGTTAAATTAAATTTTATTAATCAGAAAGCACAATTCAACAACGTTTTTAGGGTCCTATGAAATGTGTTTTTTTTTTTTTCTGAAATTACATATTATTTATTATAAAATCGTTTGTCTTCAGAACACAATTTATGATATTTTTGATGAATACCGGCAGGCTTGTGACTGTCCCATTGCCTGCCAAGTAAATACCACTGTCAATACCACTGACCCAGAAAAGTATGAAAGGAATTGTCAAAATAGTTCATCTCCCATCAGTGGTTCAATCTGAATTTTATGAAGCAACGAGAATAGTTTTTGTACGCAAAGAAAATAAAAATAACAATTTTATTCAACAGTTCGTCTCATCTGCGTCACTATAGCGCCATTTTGGAGAATAACCGCAGGTCGCAATCTGCATACACTGTTCTGTGTCAGCCGCACCACACGGATACATCTTTTACGTTCTGTACGCTTTGATTTGAATGAAGACAGCGTATCCGTGTATTTTTATTTTCTTTGCGTACAAAAAATATTCTTGTTGCTTCATAAAATTCATATTGAACCACTGATGGCAGATGAACTATTTTGACGATGCCTTGCATACTTTTGTGGGCCTTGACAGTGGTATTTACTTGGCAGTCAATGGGACAGTCTCAAGCCTTTCATCCAAAATATCTTAAATTGTGTTCCGAAAAAGCTTTTACGGGTTTGGAACGACACGGGGGTAAGTGATTAATGACCAAATTTTCATTTTGGGGTGGAGTAACCCTTCAATAGTAGTATTATTATATGAAGGCGTTCAATATGTCTGTAAAATAGTAATATATTTCTGTCACAATTTCTTTAAGTTAAACCTGACATTTTTCTCAAAATATCTTACATTTAATTTTTTTTCAGCATCACAGAAATCATAGGATCCTAATAATATTATTATTTTATATTTTTTGCTTTGTCTATTTCAGTGGCATAGACAGATGTAATCTTACATATTCTTGTTCTTCTTGAAGGCCGCAGGATGTTATTGAAGGTTTGGAGACCTTTCACTCTTTGCTGCCCCCTGACCCCACCCGCAGAATTGTAGCTCAATTGTTTTGGAGATTGCTAGGTAAAATTATGGCAGAACATTTACCATCCTATAATGCCTGATTCTTGTTCCTGGAGACAAAATGAAATTATGAAATTGTTTTTGCCATAAAAAAAGATTGAGAGCACTGGGACTTTTCTACTAAAATCAAATTTATTTTCAACAGAGACAGAAAAATATTCAAAGGGAGAAAAAAATATACTTGTCAGGTGTAGGTGACATATGCCACCCCATTCTGGCTATTTTAAAATAACGGTCTGAGATTAAACACTAAAATTAACAAAATGAGAGCAATCAAATTCTCCCCAGTGCTAAATTTATAGAACAGTGCGATCACCCGGTGAGTTATGCTGTTTTGTCTTGTTTGTCTTGCGTTTATAGAGCAAATAGTTGCAGGACAAGTCACTGTGCGACAGGACGAGCCGTATGGTGACATCATCATTTCAGCCGTAGATCAGTGAGGACTTGCCGTTGTTCACAAACAAAACTGGTATGAGAATACATATTTACATGACTTATTAAATCAGTGTTCTGGTTTATGAATTTTTAAACAACTTTGGTTGTGGTAACATGTTATTGATGGTTTAACACGTTTATAATTGTTATTTTAATACTGTGATATTTTGTACTCTATGACAAAAAGTTTGTCTTTTTAAGAATTAAGTTAAGATTATTTTATGCAATGTTTTCAATATTATTCCGATGATACCATATTTATTACAGCATTTCTGTTTTTACTAATATATTAAATGTTCTCTGTTAATATGATTTATCTATTTCACATTAGGTTTTACTGTTCCACCTACAATATTTATCTAATTCTTAGATACAGTACATATGAAATCTGCATTGTTGCTAGTATTAATCAATATTATTTATTTTTTTCAAAAACGTTAATGTGCTCGTAAGAAACTATTAAAAATTGTATACAATTCATATTAGTATTGACTATATCTTATTACTGTCCTATTTTGCCATGTTGAACATTTGTACATGCAATATAGCATGAACCTCCACACACACAAATAGTTTTCTTCTTTTATTACAAACTCTTATCTTTACAGGTTCATCTTAACAACACAACTGTGCAATATATAATTATAAGTTTGTTTACCGCAAATCAGTTTTGGCACAAAGTACATTAGGCACTAGGTTTACCACAAATACCAGCGTAGACAGAAGTGAATATGCTAAAATACATTTCAAGTTATTTCACGTACCTTCATTATCCATATGGACAATCAACTTTGTCATAAATATCAAAACCACAATTCAGTTTAACCCAAATTTGCTCTCATTCTAGAACACTGTCACATAAAAATGAACATATTCCCTACTACAATGTCATAGCTCTAACAGTGCAAAAGTCCAGAGACATTTATGCTAAACCCAAATAAAAATAAAACAAAGCCCCTGGAAAAAAAAAACAAAAAAACAATAAAAGTGCACTACTATTTGCTTGTGTAGATTCAATCAATTTTAGACCTTTAGAATTAAACATTATATAACAGTTAAGGTGTGCTCATATTAGCACAATTCTGTCGGCAAAAAAGGTCTGTTGTCTATACTATCAAATATGCTTTTGCCTTTCAAAATCCTTTTGAATTCAGCTGTGAAAATTCGCTGAACAATGGTAAATGTGACCACACCTTAGAGTTTAAGTTTAGTAATAGTGTCATAATATTGAGCAAATCCCTAAGTACAAATATAGCGTCCAAAAAAGGGAAATAAACAAGCAAATTATCTCCAGCAGATGCTCTAAGTTATTCAAATTGGAGTTGTTTCTTCTACATGTGATGTTTGTAGAGAGCTTGTTTGTTATAGTTTCTCTACTTGATTGTAGAGAATCATAAGGACACAAGTATGTCAGTTCTGTTTTTTTTTTTAATTCAAACATTCTCCTCAAACTAAACACCTGTTTGGTAAGAGACAGAGAATAAGACTAATTATCTTGTTTTATTCTATTCTATTTTCTGAAACCCATATTTTATTGATTTATTTTTTTATTCCAATATTACACAACCACATTTTATCATCAAAGCCTTCTGAGAATCATCAAAATCCATAATTAGAGACCAGTTGAGAAAGCCGTCTTTAAGGAACACTAGTTGCCTGAGGAATCAAATAATGAAATGGTGGAATTTTTGCTAATAGGTGTATCTTGACAATGGCGTGTCTTCTAGGAGATCATCCTGCAGAAAAGCACATCAGGGTTTCATTTTCTGGTCAGCACTTGAATTATGTAATTTTATCATAATCAGTATTAATTTGCAAATGACATGACACAATTACCAGTTAGAGGTTGACCAGTAGTGGATTTTATAGATACAATAACTAGGTTGGACTCTGGCCGATAACCAATGAATTAACCAATTTAAAATGGATAATAAATGAAAACAAACGTAACAATTCCAAATGTGAAAATGAGCTGAAATATTTAGTACAAAAATAAAATAAAAAATTACATTTATTAAAATAAATTAAATAAAATTACCTACCTACTTCTACAGCATTTATTATCCTTAATTGATGCTACAAATGGACTCTTACTGTAAAGTGTCACCATTTCATAAATATCTACACAAGGTCCACAGCATTGAAACTAGATACATATGTATATTGTATGTATACTCTTTACCATCTATACCACTTTATTTGCTTCTATTAGCATGTTAGAATGTTAAATGGAATCAAAACAGAATCTAATATCAAATAGAATACTTTTAAAATAGAATACTATTATCTAACACAGTTGAAGTCAAAAGTTTTCATACACCTTGCAGAATCTGCAAAATAATGATTATTTATTATTTAAATAAGAGGGATCATACAAAATGCATGTTATTTGTTTGTACTAACCTGAATAAGATATTTCACATAAAACATGTTTACATATAGTCCACGAGAGAAAATAAAAGTTTACATGTGCTTTGATTCTTAATACTGTGTTGTTACCTAAATGATCCACAGCTGTTTTTTTTTGTTTGTTTGTTTGTTTAGTGATAGTTGTTCATGAGTCCCTTGTTTGTCCTGCCCACTGTTCTTGAGAAAAATCTTTCAGGTCCCACAAATTCTTTGGTTTTTCAGCATTTTTGTGTATTTGAACCCTTTACAACGACTATGATTTTGAGATCCATCTTTTCACACTGAGGACAACTGAGGGACTCATATGCAACTATTACAGAAGGTTCAAACGCTCACTGATGCCCCAGAATTAAAAAACAATGCATTAAGAGCCGGGGGTGTAAACTTTTAAACAGATTGAAGATGCGTACATTTTTCTTATTTTGCCTAAATATTTTGTTTTTTTCATTTAGTACTGCTCTTCAGAAGCTACAGAAGATACTTAGATGTTTCCCAGAAGACAAAATAAGTTCAATTTACTTTGATCTTCAAATTCCAAAAGTTTTCACCCCCCGGCTTAATGCATAGTTTTCCTTCTGGAGCATCAGTGAGTGTTTGAACCTTCTGTAATAGTTGCATAAGAGTCCCTCAGTTGTCCTCAGTGTGAAAAGGTGTATCTCAAAATGATACAGTCAATGTTGGAAAGGGTTCAAATGCACAAAAATGCCAAAAAAAACAAAGAATTTGTGGGACCTGAAGGATTTTTTTGAAGAACAGCGGGCAGTTTAACTGTTCAGGACAAACAAGGGACTCATGAACAACTATCACTAAACAAAAAAACACAGCTGTGGATCATTMCGGTAACAACACAGTATTAACAATCAAGCGTATGTAAACTTTTGAACAGGGTTATTTTTATAAATTCAACTAATATTTTTTTATGTGGACTATATGTAAATGTCTTTTATGTTTATTATTCAGGTCAGTACTAAATAAAAAATAACATGCATTTTGTATGAACCCTCTTATTTTGGTAAAATAATTAACATTTTGCAGATTCTGCAACCTGTATGTAAACTATTGACTTCTACTGTAAAATCGAATAGAATCTAATATCTAACAGAATACAAATATCTAGTGATGACAAAAAAAAAGACATTATCATCTGATTTGTTTCTCTTGACTGCATGAACATATCAGTTTGCTTTCTCAGCTCACTAGTCTTAAATATGCAGTTTTGCTGGATTACAGATGCATAAAACAAAAAACTCCACGAGGCGTCATTGATTTTGCCTGTAGAGGCCGCTCACGTTCTGAATAACTACAGTGGACCTTCTAAGTTGCTCCAGCAATGAATGCAACCTAAAAAATCAGTACTGTTCCAGCAATCAGTTATCGGTGCCGATTAATCGGCTAAAACGATCAATTGTTCAACCTTTAATCTATGAAGGTCTCAAAGGTCTCAGTTTTAAATATCACAATTTGCTTCCTAAATGCAAGACTCACCATAGGCAGGTCTTGAAGCCGGTGGAATTCTGGATGCTCACTCCTCTGGCGAAACCTGAGGAAGAGGACAGCCGAGACCATGGCTGTACAAATAATGAAAATGGTGACCAGAGCGGCGAGCAGGGGGTCCAGGGGAGATGAAGGGCGGTGGGGAACCTTCCCTGACTCTAGAAGATTGATGAATGGAGCGGAAACTGATTATCACTACCACAGGAACTAATAAAACTGAAGGAACATCAAGTACAGACCACAGAAGTAAATGCAAATGGGAAAATAATGAAATTATCATCTGTCATTGTGCTTACTAGATCTTGACGGCAAGACCAAAGACACAATTCAAACTAATTTAATCCTTCTATAATAGAAATTTTGCCTGGATTCCATTAAATAAAAAATAAGATAAAAATATATTTTTTTGTGTTCCGCAGATGAACGAATGTTTAATTGGGTTTGGAATGACATGACAGTAAGTAAATAATGACAGAATGTTCATTTTGCTATCCACACACCTTGATCCCCCACATCCAGTTCAGAAGGTTCATCCTGGTCTTTTTCCAAAGGAGCAGGTCCGGTGACCTTTGAACTGCTGGTCAGGGTGACCTGAGATGTCTGAGGGTAAGTGATGGTGAACGGTGGAGCTGTTTGTGTTGTCTGGGTCACATTCCTGGCTGAAGTAGAGACAGTCTGAGGTCCTTCACTTGGACTAATGGATGTTGCAGGAGCTGTGGTGGTTTCTGAATATGAAATGGTGCTCTTCAAATAAGAAACTGACAGGCTGCTTGCAGTAGAAGCTGCAGGACAAAAACAGGCACAGAAACACAAGCTTTGAATGAGCTAGATAGATAGATAGATAGATAGATAGATAGATAGATAGATAGATAGATAGATAGATAGATAGATAGTGTTCTGGGTGGTCTCTGGTCTGTCCTTCAGTGTAAGTCTATGGTATTTTCTACCCATTTTACTGTCTGCCGGGCAAAAACTGTTTTGAGGAACTTGTGTTTTGAGGTTGTTTTCTAACAGCAATACTTAGGGTCTGGCATAAGTGCAGTAAACCAATAAGTAGATATTCAACTGCCCTAAATATAGCTGTGTTTCCAGTGAAATGACAGTATGAGAGAGGGATATTATTTACAAACACAGTTGCGTTCCAAAATGTTACGCCCACGTCCAGCCATTATTTACGGACAGACGTTTGATCAAGTGGGTGGAATGTGGCACTTTCCCAGAGAGACGCACGAGTTCAGTCTGGAATCAGTCACATTAAGCCCAGTGTTTTATCTTTAAAGTGGAACAAAGCGATGTACGCCCACATGAAAGCACTCACACGAGAAGACAAACACAAATGTTAGTGCATGAAACCTGAAGCATCGTGTTCATCGTGTTCAACTTCTACAACAATATGAGAGCAATGCCACCATTGCTACTGTCATCTCAGCTTGTGGTTGACCAGTATTGGTTTTTCAATGGCAGATGTCAATGGAAACATCTTGAGAGTAGTGTGGCAGATATGATAAAGCCAATATATAACTATTTAATGATGGTAAATGTGATTATTAGAAAAAATTTCCAAAAAAAAAAAAAAATTGTATATATGGGCCATTCTACAGAATTGGTCCAAACTGCTGTCCCACGACCAAAAAACTCATTTAAAAAGCATTTAAGTATTCAAATCTTCTTTTTATTATCTATTGAAACTCACAATAATTTTTAAAGTATCAGTAAGCTTAATATGTATAAAATCATCATTTAGTGGGTATTTGCAATTGCAACCCCTAAATTACAGCTTATGAAAATGATACTGAAATATTTTTTTGCATTTTATTCCATTGTTGTTTTTAAAAATATCTGTTTGATTTATTAAAAAAACGTGAAATTATAAAAATATATTCTATATTTTCTTTGTAAAACTTTAAAAAATGTGTCCCGCATTTTCATGTCACTATTGGCTGAGTCTGATTTTAACTACACACCTACATTTATGATCAGAAAATATTTGTGTGTCACTCTCTTTCATAGCTACAAGTTGAGTGGATAGGCCCCATCATTTTGTGCTCAAAAGGATGCAAAAATCTGTGTGTAACTTCAAAGAATATCACTATCAAACACCATTTTTCTATAAGTAAACACTTTTTTGGGGGAGTTGTTCCAAAACATTTAGTTTTTATGTGTGTACAACTGTTCAGAACTGTGCTAGCTAAACATGTGCTGATTAGCATCTTTGAGTAAGTTCAAAAGTAAAATTGTCACTACCATAACAGTCACGACCGAAACATGTCATCACTGTTTCGGTAGTGTCAAAAGGGTGAAATAAACAAATTTTTGTACATTTAAGCACATTTTAAATATTTTAGTATGTTTTTGTATTGTTTTAGTATGTGGGTTAAAATTCTGTAATGTGATGTGGTCGCTACCAAAACGTTACTGTCACTACCAAAATGTGCTGTCACCAACGAAACATGGGATGGGATCTTGTCAAAAAATAAAGTATACTAAATTATCAACTGAGATGTTATGATAGTGTTTGGTTCAATGTATATTCAAAATAATGAATCCTTAAGTTTGAAATCAGTGTGATCAACTTTTTGCCTTTTACAAAGAAAACATGCATTCAAAATACAGCAAATCTCATAAATCACTCTTGAAATATTGTTCAGATTGTAATTGTTATTGATTTACCTCTTGAAACTTTTTAATAAAATAGAAAAAATATATATAATTATAAGGAAGATGTAAGCAAAATCTTAACAGGTCAATATAATCCCTTTTATTAGATTTTATATTATTGTATATTATTATGTTTCGGTAGTGACAAATTTGGTGAAATGACAAATATTCCAAAGCTTTCTGAAAATACAATATGAGAATTAACTACCTTGGATATTATACAATTTGCATACATACAAAATTTGTGGGAAATTACACATTTGTTTTAAGACGTTTCCAAATCTGACAACCAGAAACCAGAAATAGAAAATGTTTGCATGACAGCTGCCTGTTCGTTCTTTATAAATCTAGAAAACAAACATGAGTGTGAACTCAAAATTTGTGGAAAATTTGTGTTTTTCAAGACGTTTCCAACTCAACCCCAGATAAAGTTGAACACTTTTATGGAAGCATTTACAAATAGGTCATAATCGAACCCAAATTTCCAACTGGGGCACTAGACAGAAAGCCACAGCTCTGACTAGAAAAAAATATTTTTTTTATATACCTTTATATTATTTATATTTATATTAAGTTTTAATTATCGACATATCAAGAAAAAAATGGCTAAAAATGTTATTGCAGTACATTTTATAAGAAAATAGTTATTTCAGTCTTTCTACTTTCTTGTTTAATTCAGTGCATTACTTTTTTAATGTGTGCCTTTTTTGTAATTATTCATAAATTTTACTAGCAATTTGTAAAAAATTATTAATCCTACACTGAAAATAGTTGATGTAGACACAGTTTTCACTCTGCAAGTAATGCTGAATTAAACATTACATTTCCTTGTTAAATGTACTGCAATAACATTTTATTTACATCTTCGAAAAATAATTTTTACAGTGTGCACCACATTTTTGTTTCAGTGCAGAGTTTTACATTTTATCTTTTCATCTGAATTTGACCCTGGACCACAAAACCAGTCATAAGGGTCAATTTTTAGAAATTGAGATTTTTTACATCATCTGAAAGCTGAATAAATAAGCTTTCCATTGATGAATGGTTTGTTAGGATAGGACAACTATGGTGTGCAAAAAAATCTAAATATTGAGAAAATCACCTTTAAAGTTCTTTGCAATGCATATTACTAATCACAAAATAAGTTTTGATATATTTGTGGTAATATCCTAATGATTTTTGGCATGAAAGAAAAATCGATAATTTTGACCCATACAGTGTATTTTTGGCTATTGCTAAATAGACCCGTGCTACTTAAGACGGGTTTTGTGGTCCAGGGCCACATTTATAGACTGTTGCAGCCTTGTCTTCCACTGTCCATGTTGTTTTTCTCAACACAATGGATGGCAAATTTGTTTTCAAACCTAAGTTAGACTGATTAATGACAGATAGCATTTGCAATTAGATTAGGTTTAATTGTATTAGTCTTGCCTGGTGCTGAGGCTGTGTCCGTGTTGAGGGTGGTGACATCTTGTAGCGCAGGGGTCTGTGAGATGGCTGGTGAAGGAGAAGTGTCATTGTGCACTACAGCGTCTTTGGATGACTGTGACGGAGGAGGAACAGTAGGTGTGACCTCGCCGGTTGAGAAATCCGTTGAAGGAGAGGAGACGCTTTGATAGGCTGTAGCGGCTCGTGATTCCAAAATGTCACTTTCTGAAGTCATGCGATGTTCATTCAGAGGGGCTGTCACGTCTGTGGATGAGTCTGTGGGCTGACCTTGGGGAGAAATAGAAAATGTCTGCATGAGGAAACAGTTCCAGCCTGTTCGTTCTTTCTAAATCTAGAAAACAAACATGAGTGTGGAGGGAAAAAAAATTAATATGCCATGAAATATGTTTATTTGATTTGGGTGAAGCTACAGGAAGAACGCTGTGTGTTCTCATGCTGAATCGGTTACGTGGGCGTTCCAGACCGGATCTGTAGAGTCGAGTTCACTGGTCGCACAGTGAATCCACAGAACAAAGCAGTTGTGACCTTTATGTGTCAAGAAGGAGCAGAGGAACAAACAAACCAGATGCATGGAGATTTCGTCCTCAAATGTACAGGTTTTTGAAGATTTAGAAGACAAGGAAAGAAAAGATCATCATCCTATCATTATTTTTTACTAACATGTAGTGGCCAGTTAAACTAGGTTAGATGTAGGAACAACAAAATGCTACTTTAAATAAATAAATTTGGGGCGTTTGACATATTTTGTGTATGCAAACAGAAGGCACAGGCCAGATTCAAACCCACATCTCCCACATCAGCACCAGATCAATGTGTCAGAACATCCAATAATTCATGAAAAGGGAGAAATGCAAATAAATACAAATTACAGACTAAACATATTTATTACAAATATGATATATGTGACCCTGGACCACAAAACCAGTCATAAGTCACACGGGTATATTTGTAGCAATAGCCAAAAATACACTGTATGGGTCAAAAGTTTTCTGTTATGCCAAAAATCATTAGGATATTAAGATCATGTTTCATGAAGATATATGAATATATCAAAACTTAATTTTTGATTAGTAATATGCATTGCTAAGAACTTCATTTGGACAACTTTAAAGGTGATTTTCTCTTTTTTTTTTTGCACCTTCAGATTCCAGATTTTTAAATAGTTGTATCTTGCCCAAATATTGTCCTATACATCAATGGAAAGCTTTTTTTTTTTAGCTTATTTATTTAAAAAATGACCCTTATGATTGGTTTTGTGGTCTAGGGTCACATACGTAATTTTTTTTTTCCTCTATTCCCAAATATAGCTATTGTCGTCATTTTAATTTTTGCAGTATTGTAACATGTAAATAATCAATGATGACATACTTTTCAAAAGAAGAGTAGACAGATAGATAGATAGATAGATAGATAGATAGATAGATAGATAGATAGATAGATAGATAGATAGATAGATAGATGGATATATGAATGTATTTTGCCCCATAATGTGTTGCAGAGGCTAAACAATGTCATTTCAAACAAATAACACTTGTGTAAATCAGTAGTGATATCAGTAGTGAATCCGAGACAGGACAAAGCCTGCAGATACTGTAACATTACAGAACCCTGTTGCTGTATTCACGCTAAAATCAAGTAAAGCATAAGCCATGTGCTTACCTTTTATGACAGATACATGAAGAACCATCGCAGTCCATACAATAAAAGCGCTTTGAGTCCTCATGTTAGATAAAGCGACTCAAAGCGAGACACCGTGTCGATTCGCTCTGTGATTCCCGGGATGATCTTTCCGTTAGATGACAGCGGACATCATCAGAGCTAAAAATATCCCGAGGGGTCTGGGCTTCGACAGCGGGGTGTGGTTAAGCGCAACCTATAGTCTAAACGACAGCTTGCTTATAAAGAGAGCAAAGGGCTTCAGACTATTAGACCGTTTGAATCGAATGTGAACGTAGCGAGTGATTTGAGTGTGAGGTAAATGACGTGTGGCGTCAGTCCCGTCAGCTGTTATTTAGTGCGACCCACGTGTGCGCGCTGGTGGACCATCCCGTCAGATCTGCCCCCCCACACATGACCTGACAGGACTCCAAAAACACCCCCTCACACATTGCCACTGAATACAGACTGTTACTGAGCACAAGAATAGGATATAAGGAACTGAATGAGGATTGAGAATGGAGTCAGTGAACGCAGACGAGTTCACGGTGGAGGCAGTGGAGAGGGTGAGTAGAGTGGGACATGCTGTGTGACCAAACTGACTCACAGAAACACCATGACATGTCACTCGACTATTTGTGTTTCAGAGTACTTGACAAACGGTGACTAATAACACAACCTTATAGCATTTCACCTAAATGTTATGTAAAGTTAAAAGAGAAATGGTAGACTATATTTTAGGTGCTGCAACTGGTCCTGCACTATGTGACATATTATATTTGGGGTCTGAGTGACCGTAGTAGCAGCTCATTAAACAGCACTTATTAACAAAAGATTTTAATGTTTCTTAAAGAAGTCTCTTTTGCTCACCAAGCCTGCATTTATTTGATCCAAAGTGCAACAAAAGCTGTAATACTGTAAAAACATTTTTACTATTTAAAGTAACTGTTTTCTATTTGAATATATTTTGAAATGTAATTTATTCAAGCATTTATTCAAAGCTAAATTTTCAACATCATTACTCCAGTCACATGATCCTTCAGAAATCATTCTAGTATGCTGATTTGCTGTTCAAGAGACATTATTATTATTATTATCAATATTTAAAACAGTTGAGTGCATTTTATTCAGGATTCATTGATGAAGAGAAAGATCCAAAGATCAGCATTTACCTTTTTTTGGGAAAGAAATGATAGAAGTTTATACTTTTATTTAGCAAATATGCTTTAAATTGATCAAAAGTGATGATAAAGACATTTATAATGTTACAAAACATTTCATTTTCAGATAAATGTTGTTTTTCTTAACTTTCTATTCATCAGATATATTCTACTCAGCTGTTTTCAACATAATAAATGAAGCTAATCAGAATATTTGAATAAATGCAAGTATAAATGTAAATAAATGCAGGCTTGGTGAGCAGAAGAGACTTCTTTAAAAACATTAAAAATCTTACTGTTCAAAACTTTTAACTGGTAGTGAACATTGTAATAACACACATAAAAAGACATTTAACATGAAATGTGATGTAATATTGTTTTATTGGAGATACACTCCTACCAGTTAGTGTTTCTTTTTCTTTCTTTCTTTTTTTTTTTTTTTTTTTTTTGTATTGTTTCACAATGTGCTTTTGCCCAAACCAGAAATACACTACTAGGACTGGATACCATTACTTTTTTCAATCAATCCATCCATCAATCAATCAATCAATCAATAATAGTTTTCTTTCTTTCTTTCTTTCTTTCTCTCTCTTTTTTTTAGCTTCCTGAGTTTTTGTTTGGACCAGACAAACTTATAAGAAAAAAAAATATGTTCAAATTGCTGTATTAATTTATATATATGTATCAGTAAGGTATCACAGGTTCCAAAAAATATTAAGCACACAACTATTTCTAACTATGATAATAAATCAGCATATTAGAAGGATTTCTGAACACTGAAGACTGGAGTAATGGCTGATGAAAATTCAGCGCTGCATCACAGAAATAAATTATATTAAAAATATATATTAAAAAGGAAACCAATATTAGAAATTGTAATAATATTTCACAATATTGCAGTTTCTGTATTTTTTGTTAAAACATAAAAGATTACATTAAAAAACATTAAAAATGTTACTGATCCCAAACTTTTGAACAGCAGTGTATATAGTATAGAGAAAAAGCTCTTTTAATGAGTTTGATTTGAATTGAAAATTCTGCTGTTAAATATGATCATTTAAAAAATAATTTGAAATAATGCATGCTAAAGGCTTCAAAAAAAAGTATACCATCAATCAACAGTGGACCTCATGATACCTTTATCTTTAAAGTTCAAAAAAAGTATCATTAAAAATCAGTTCTACTACTAGTTTTACTTCTGAAACCCAACTTTTCCACTCTATTGTTATCTAAGGAAAATGAGAGGACTGCAACACTGTATAGATCAATCAGAAGCCAAGAATAAACTATCCGTTTAATACTATACTATTACTATACTATTATTATTGATTTTGGTGGAATATCATATATAAGAATATCATATAGCAGAACACTTCTGTCACTGATTGGCGCTTCATGAAGTGTGTGAATAGCAGTTATTTTGTGCCTACAAGTAGTTCATCTGCTTTTCTGAAGAGACACTTAAGGGTGAAAATTGAAAGAAAAGTGTGATAGCCGTACATTTTAACAAGCCCTTTTCTTTTTTTTTTAAGAGCAGTTAAATTAAAACTATCAAAGTAAATTTCATCAGCTCCATTCAGGGCTGCCGTACATTTGGAGAATCCTGTCCCTGAGGCCTCTATTCCTTCATATTTCCATCATTCCACTAACAGCTGAGTAAAGCCACACAAGTTTGTAGGTGTTTGGCCTTGTGCAGTTCAGAACAATATAGAAGCTTCTGTAAGTGGAAAGTAACTTGATATCCTCAGTAAGCTGTGCTAGTCTAATAATAACTGTCAGCTTGAGGGGGATTTGGTGGCTGGTTTATGTTCTGCTCCCCATTGTGTCCTGTGATTTTGGTTGCATCTTATCTATGCATTATCAGTGCATTTTTGGTGGAAATAATGTGGTCATTTCAATATGTAAATTATGCAAATTAAAAGTTCAGTCATTCCTAATCATTACGATTTTTTTAAATTCTCTTTTGTTTAACAGGGCAGTAAAAAGTCTAATATGTGACCCAGGACCACAAAACCAGTCATAAGGGACAATTTTTTGAAACTGAGATGTATACATCATCTGAAAGCTGAATAAATAAGCTTTCCATTGACATGTTTTTGTTAGGATAGGACAATATTTGGCTGAGATACAACTATTTGAAAATCTGGAATCTGAGCGTGCAAAAATCAAAATACTGAGAAAATCGCTTTTAAAGTTGCTCAAATGAAGTTCTTAGCAATGCATATTACTAATCAAAAATTAAGTTTTGATATGTTTACGATAGGAAATGTACTAAATATCTCTACTTATTTAATTCACATCTTTACTTAATATTCTCATGATTTTTAGCATGAAAGAAAAATCGATCATTTTGACCCATACAATGTATTTTTGGCTATTGCTACAAGTATACCTGTGCTACTTAAGACTGGTTTTGTGGTCCAGGGTCACATATATTATTGCGGTTTAACTATATTTTAACATGCAATTTATTCCTGTGATGCAAAGCTGAATTTCAGTATCATTACTCCAGTCTTTAGTGTCACATGATCCTTCAGAAATAATATTAATATGCTGATTTGCTGCTCAAGAAACATTTATTATTATTAATGTTGCTCCGTAATCATTTCGTGGAAGCTGACATATACCATTCAAAAGTTGGGGGTAAATTAAAAAATTGAAATAAATACTTATTTATTAAAGATGCAATAAATTAACCAAAAGTGATGGTAAAGACATTTATAAAGTTACAAAGGATTTCTATTTCAAACAAATGCTGTTTTTATTTTTTCTATTCATAAAAGAATCCAAAAAAGTACAGTTTCTACAAAAATATTAAGTAACAAAAACTTTGACACTGAAGACCAATGTAATGGCTGTAGCAAATGTACGAAGAAATCTTTCATAACATCATAAATGTCTTTGCTGTCACTTTTTGATATATTTAATGTGTTCTTGCTGAATACAAGTATTTAAAAAAAACTTACTAACCCAAACTATATGAATTGTGGTGTGTCACATTTCCACAAAATTATAAGCAGTAAAAATTGTTCGGTGACTAGAGTAATGGGTGCTAAAAATTCAGTTTTGCCATCACAGGAATAAATCATATTAATGTTATATTAATAAATCATATTAATATATTAACATATTAATATTTAACATTAATACATAATATTTAATACAACCAAAACAGTTCTTTTAAACTATAAAAAAATCACAATGTTACTGTTTTTACTGTAATATTTGTAGTAAAAACAATAGATAACTGAATAACTATATCAAACAACATTTTAATAGTATTTGCCTGTGCATGTGTTGCTGCCATAATAATAATTATTTTCATTTAAAGGAAAAATAACTGAATAAATGCAGATATTTTAAATCTACATATTTACTACTTTATTACACAATAAAGAAAATTTAAATACTGTATTTTGTTTCATTTTCTGTATTTTTTCAAATAAATGTTACATTGGTGAGCATAAGAGACTTCTTTCTTAATGATTCAAACTTTTGATAAGTAATGGAATCTTAATAGGATCAATCTTTGGTCTTTCTTGATGTTCTGTAGGCTCTTCAGCAGCTCTACTATGACCCTGATATGGACAAGAAGAATGTGGCCCAGAAGTGGCTCACACAAGCACAAGCATCACCACAAGCGTGGCACTTCTGCTGGGCTTTGCTCCGGCCAGACAAAGTAAGCAGTGGGTTTGACTGCACCACACTTTAAAGGGCACCTATTATGCCCTTTTTTACAAGATGTAATATAAGTCTCAAGTGTCCCCAGAATGTGTCTGTGAAGTTTCAGCTCTTAAGACCATTTATTATATCATTTTGTAATGCCTATTTTGAGTGAAAGCAGAAACATTTTTGTGCATGTCTCTTTAAATGCAAATGAGCTGCTGCTCCCCGCTTCCTTCTATGTGAATACTAAACTAAGTTCTCTTTCATGTCTTATTGCGCTTAAACTGCATAATAGGTGCCCTTTAAAATGTGTGGATTTCACTGCATTACATTCAAAGTTCTTACTTATTTGGTTTCACATTAGGTTCCTGAGATCCAGTTTTTTGGAGCAAGCACATTACATGTTAAAATCTCCCGCCACTGGTCCGACCTCCCACCCGGTCAGTTAGACTCGCTGCGCTCACAGCTCATCACCCAGGTCGGCCAGTTTGCCTCAGGGCCCAAGATGGTGCTAACGAGGCTCTGTGTTGCTCTGGCCTCTTTGGTTCTTCACATCCTACCCGAAACGTGGCCGACGGCAGTACCAGATCTTCTGTGTGCCTTCCAGACCGGAGAGGGTGTGACAGAAGCTGACGGTCAAGCCCGATGCCTTGCGCTTCTTGAACTCCTCGCCGTTTTGCCAGAGGAGCTTCAAAACAGCAGGATCCCGGCTTCTCGGCGTTCCCAGTTGAGAAGCACTCTGGCTGTGGACTGGAGCTCGGTCTGCTCCCTGCTCCAGCAGTTACTACAGCGGCCGGACGCACCCTGTCCGGTCAGAGAGCGGGTGCTGAGGTGTGTGTCCTCCTGGCTCACGCTAGACATCACTTTAAAAGACAGCGAGGGGTTGCTGGAGAGCTGCTTTGCCTTGCTGAAAGAGTCTGAGTTGTTTGACACAGCTGTAGAGACCATCGTCAGCATCATCTCACAGCCTGACTGCCAGAGGTGAGATATGACAAAGCATATGTGCTGTTAAAACAAGCACTAGTTTGTGTCATGTATTAATAGTTCTGTCTGTTTCCCTGAGCATAACATAAATTCTTTCCTTTCTTTTGCCACATCATTGTTTATTAAAAAAAAAAGTAGGATTTATGTATTTGAATTGCATATGAAATTTGGATTTTAATTTAAACACAGTTTTACATTAACTAGTAAACTTAATATGAGACATATTTATCTGTAATACATAAATGAAACATGTAAGAAACAGGATTTCTAACTAATTGAATGCAATTTAAAAACAAAGTACACTGGTTTATATAGGTTTATATAATCAAAAATCCAATTTGTTTTATTCTCAGATACTTAACTAATTATATATTGCTTGTTTCACAACTAGCCAAATTTAACCATGTTCATACTTTTTAACTGAAAAAATGTCATTATTTTTAGACTCGATTCACAATGAATTTATGAAGAATAAATACATTTTGAACATGATTATTTAGATAAAATATACAGAAATAGTTCATAATGAACTATGCCATGATTTTTTGAGTCCAGAAATCTTACCTGTCTTATTTATTTATGACTGACAAATATGCATTACATTTTATCTTGTTTATTAGTTTATGTTAAAACTGAGTAATTCAACTGGGTGTAAATTTTATATGCAATTCAAATACATAAATCTTACATTTTGGCCTAAATATGGAGTATTATCTGTCAGAAACACAGTTTTGTACAGTTTATGGACTGTATAAAAAAAGAAAAAAAAGAATGGTGATTAAAATATTAAAATTGTCAAATTAATTGATTCTTTTCATAAATATTATTTAATATTGCTGAATTAACCCATAAATAAATTTATGGGTTAGATTAGGTAGAATTAGCTCTTTAAAAAAAATGCCAGTGTATATTTTGTGGCAACAATGATAATTATTTTCATATAAAAAAATAGCTGAGAAAAAATATTGCAGATATTTTAAATCTACACCTTTACTACTTTATTAAAAAAAAAAAAAAAAAAAAATTCATTTGAAACACAGTTAACAGTCTGATAATATTTAGCATGAAAGATTTATATTCCTTTAGAAATGTGTCATAGAAAAATTAATTCAAACAGCATCTCTGCAAAACTGGGATGCAAAGCTTAAAGGTGACTGATTATGCCCCTTTTTATAAGAAGTATTATAAGTCTCAGGTGTCCCCAGAAGTGTATGTGAAGTTTCAGCTCAAAATACCCCACAGATCATTTATTATATCATTTTGAAAATGCATATTTTGAGTTTTCGTGCATGTCTCTTTAAATGCAAATGAGCTGCTGCTCCCCGCCCCCATTTCCAGATTAGAGCTGTGCCTTTACAGCTCACACCTCACATATTCTGCCAAAAAACATCTGTTTGGTTTTGATTGTCATGTCTATCGTGCTGAAATAATGAGTTTTAAACCATATTAGTTTAAACCTCTGATGATACACGGTTTTCTGAGCACTCACATTTGAAACACACGCACAGAAAGCGGCTGTCACACAGCATGTGAGTTCTAAACTAAGTTCTCTTTCATGTCTTATTGCGCTTAAACGCTTTCATGTCTTAGTGTGCTTAAACTGCATAATATTTGCCCTTTAGAATGTATTGATTTCATTGCAGTACATTCAAAATTCTTAATTGTTTGGTTTCACATTAGGTGGCGTGTGAGTACTAAACGAAACACTTTCATGTCTTATTGCGCTTAAACTGTCAAAAACACAAAGTTTATGTTAAAAACACACGAGTTACAAAAACAGTCGGTTATGTCTGTGAAGATAAACAGCAGGGAAAAAAATTGCATGTTTATATTAGATCTGTGTGGCAGCAGCGTAATATACAATAAATAAATCAATCAAATCAAGTCCACTGCTCTTTTGTCTCCTTTGAGTCAGATTTTCATGATATGTCCTCTTTTTAGAACCAGTGGATTTGAATGATTAGTTGAATGATTAAACTAATAAAACTACTTTTATACACAAACAAAACAATCAAATATCTATTATTGGTTGATAATTTGGAAAAAAAAAAGTTTGATAACTGATTTTCCCTTACACAAGGAAACTGTCAACTGAAACTAATTATCATTCAAGCTAATTTCTTTATTTGTGAGCTCAACACCTTGGTGCACAGAAGCTTGTGTATGAAATATTCATTTTTGTAGTCTTTGTGTTTGTGCGTGTGGAGGTTTGCAGACAGTCTGCTGAAGGTTGTTCCTCAGGTTCTGGGTCTTCAGGAGCAGCTAAAGAAGTCTGTGCAGGACAGAGACATAGAGACGTCACATGGAATCTGTCGCATTGCTGTAGCTCTGGGAGAAACGCACTGCAGGTTGGACATAATGACTTATATGCATCATTAATCTCCCATTAATAACAGTCGTAAATGACCTCAGATGGCCTGGGTCTATAAGAAGGCCAATTCATCATCTGACTGCCCTTGTCTATTTGGTGAAACCTCTTTTCCCTCTTTCTGTCCCTCTCAACTCCCCAGGACTCTTCTGGAGCAGGTGGATCACTGGCAGGGCTTTCAAGCTCTAGTGAGCATGATTATGTCCTGCACAGGTACACCTGGACACTATCCTGTGGATGAGACCTCCAGCTCGCTCACGCTCACATTCTGGTACACCCTACAGGTACAAGTCCACCCGAAAAATCACTCGCGTTTTATGCCAACTGGTGCTGCGTTGACTTAACTGGAGCAGATATGATGTTTTGAGTGCTGGTGGTGTCATAACGGTTGCTTGTTTCAGGATGATATTACGTCACTGGATGCTGAGCGGCAGACGCTCTATCTACAAATCTACAGACCTGTGTACTTCCAGCTGGTGGATGTTCTGCTGCAGAAGGCCTGTTTTCCCAGAGATGAGGACTACGCCACGTGGTCTGCAGATGACAAAGAGCAGTTCAGGACTTACAGGTTAAACTAGAACTTAAGAGGGAAAAATATAACTGCATAGTACAAAATGCAAAATTGTTTAACGTTAACTCTAATGGAAGAAAGCTATACACGGGGTCAATAATCAAAAAAGGGAAATAACAACATCACAGACTGCAACTGGGTAAAACAGTATTCCTGGTTGACAACCTAAAATACCCCTAAAATAACTGTAAAAATATTTTTTAACAGTTTTGTAGCTCAGATAATACACTTATATAATTATATAATTTTATAATTTATAATATACTTCTTCATAATTTTAACAGAAAAATTAATGTATGTGATTGTATTAAACCCTATTTTTTCCACATTTTTGCTTTTAAATTCTCCTAAAATTGGCCCTGGTGCCTCCTGGGATATATTTTTAAATAAAACTGAAAATATCCAAAAATGTTCCAAAATATATTGCTTATGTACACTTTAAAATATGTAATATATATTCTTTAGGTTTTAGTTAATTTTCTTATATATATTTTTAAATATTTTAAATATTTAATTTAATAATATCTAAATATTTAATATTGTCAAAAATACATTAAAAAAAAGCATTTTTTGCATTTACTCAAAATCTGTTTTTAAGAGTGAAAATTGATTTACCAGTGACATTCCTAGTAAAAAAAAATATATATATACTAACATTTTTCGAAATACATTTATTCTCTGCTAAGTATACTGCAAATACATTGTGTTACAGAAGGTTCAAATGCTCACTGATGCTCCAGAAGGAATTACGATGCATCAAGAACCAGGGGGTGAAAACTTTTGAAAAGAATGAAGATGTGTACATTTTTCTTATTTTGCCTAAATATCAAATTTTATTTTCATTTAGTACATGTTTCACTTACATGTTTCCCAGAAGACAAAATAAGTTAAATCTACCCTGATCTTCAAATTCAAAAAGTTTTCACCCCCCAACTCTTAATGCATGTTTTTTTCCTTCTGGAGCATCAGTAAGTGTTTGAACCTTCTGTAATAGTTGCATATGAGTCCCTCAGTTGTCCTCAGTTTGAAAAGATGAATCTCAAAATCATACAGTCACTGACAGAAAGGGTTCAAATACACAAAAATGCTTAAAAACAAATAATTTGTGGGACCCGAAGGATTTTTCACAGCTGTGGATCATTCAGGTAACAACACAGTATTAACAATTAAGCATATGTAAACATTTGAACAGGGTCGTGTTTATGAATTCAACTATTATTTTCTCTTGTGGACTATATGTACATGTCTTTTATGTGAAATATCTTATTCAGATCAGTACTAAATACAAAATAACATGCATTTTGCAGATTCTGCAAGGTGTATATTTGACCTCAACTGTACTTAGTATGAAATAAATAATAAAATTATGGCATAGGGATATATTTTAAATATATTTTGCTGTTTAAGTGTTTAAACTGAATACAGTATATTTTCATTTTGAAATGTATATTTCCTTCAGCCTTTTTTCTGTTTACAAGTAAGTTTATTGCATATAACTGAAATATATCTGGGCATAAAAAAAAGTTATATATATTTTAGTTATCAAAGCCTGTTTTTTTAACAATGTGGGGTGCGTTTCTAGCTACAATATATGGAAAACTGTGTGAGATTAATTATACAGCAAAGTTCAATATTTAAATTTAGAAGTGTATTCACTGATTCTCTGGCAAACAGCATTAATATTACAAGCCAGTCGTCAGTCTTCATTTATTTTTCATTTGTATCGTAATTCAATAATAAGCATGTTTAATTGGATTTCAGGGTTGACATCTCGGATACTCTGATGTATGTGTATGAGCTGCTGGGCCCAGAGCTCCTTAGAAACCTCTATGATAAACTAGGCACGCTGCTGACAGACACAACCCACCCCTCCTCATGGCAAGTCAGTCCTAATGTTACACTGGCTTATACATATGGTGTATATGTCATGTATAATATTGAACAGTATCTCTGTGTCATCTCCCTCTCTCTCCCGTGGAGGATATAGAGGCTCTGCTGTTTGGCTTTCAGTCCATTGCTGAGACAGTAGATGTCAGTTACTCAGACGTCATTCCAGGACTGATCGGCCTGATTCCACTTATCACAGCAAACAATGTTCAGCTGGCTGAGACCATCATGTTCACCATTGGTACACTCATTCATTTCTAAACATAGCTTGCAAGTGTATTCTACAAATCAGAGTTTCTGTGGGTCTTAAAATATCTTAATTCAGCCTTAAATTTATAGTAACTGATATAATATATCCCTACAATGAATAATCCTTGCTGCATGTAACCTTTAATCTAAAAAATGTATTAGTTTATGTAGAAACTAGCTTTAACTAGAATGTGTACATATTAGTTAAATTGTACTATTGTGACAATATTGTTGTGAAAGACGATGTCACTGACTGCTGTCATGGTTTCTTGCAGGCTCTTTGGCCGAGTGGTTGGCTGATCATTCGCTTATGTTGGCAAGTGTCCTGCCTGTGGTCTTGCATGGTCTGTCCAACCCGGAACTGTCCGTGGCTTGTGTTTCTGCTCTGAAGAGAATCTGCCGGGAGTGTCGACATGACCTCCACCTTCACGCCAATGACATCATGGCCGTCTCACAGGTTTAAAAAAAAACTTCATTACCTAGAAGTACCACTACAGTTATATCAAACCAGTGTCAATGAGTAATGTTCAAGTAATGTAAGCTCAGTGTGGTCTTTTTGGTCTCAGGCGGTGCTTGTCAAAGACATCCATAAAGTAAGTCTAATCCATTTGTGTTTGATTAGTTTTGGTATCACTGTAACTGCAACTTACACTAGTAACAACATACAGTGCACAGCATAAATGAGTACACCCCCCTTTGAATAAATATAAAAGATGTATTTTCTTAATGATCAGTAATATAGTTAATGGAAAGATGGCAAAATTGAAATGTATTAAATATAAACTTAATAAAAACAAAAAATATATGCCAATATTTTCTGTAAAATAAGTAAATTAGCCAATTTTGTTCAAATGAAGAATTGCAAAGAATGAGTACACCCTAGATTTAATTCAGCAAATGTATAATATTCTAGTACTTAGTATGTCCTCCAGAACTGTAAAGATACTGTTGTGACCCTTCTTGACTTGACGTACAAGTTCATGACAAATTCCACATCTGTCCTGTTTAACTCCTGGAGGACGACCTCCTTAAATGCCCTGGTCTTTAATGGGTTAAAGAGTGTTCCTCAGCTTGTCTCAAAACTGAGTGAAATACATGTCCACTGAAGGATTTTCACCTTGGGAGAATGAATATCTTCATTGTCATGTTGAAAAAATACCCAACAATGCAGGGAATGAGGAGAAGGTAGCATCTTCTGTTTCAAGTTTTTGTATTACATCACACAGTGGTGAGTGAATTGATGAGAACGTTGATAAAGCACAACTCCCTCACATCTTCAGCACTCATACATACCAATCCAAGAGCTTTACTACCACTGAACGTCACTGTGGGAACCAGGCACTTCTCGCTGTACTCCTCCTCAAGCAACACCAGAACATTTTGGATGCTTTTGGATCCGAAATGATTGACTTGGTCTCTTTAGACCAGAGTATTGATTCCCAGAAGTCTATATTTTGTAAAGTTTAAAGGTTAAATGAGTATATTGTGCTTTGACTACAGTAGGTAATTCTAGTGGTGACAACAACCATGCATGTCAGTTTTGCAGGCTGCGTCATACTCTGTTAGATAAAGTTGAACTCTTTTCATAGTTTTTTCAGGCTCTGAGACACTTGCATGGTATTTCACCTGCTCTTTCTTCTCAGAACTAAATGAAAACTTAAAGTGAAGACCTGATTATTTCAGGAGCCTTGTCACAAGTCTATTGTTTTTGAATGTCGGTGCTACATCTGCTATATTTTCACACTTAAAACAATAATTTGGTATTCCTCTTGTACCATCGTCATCTTTTATGCTAAGAAATAAATCTCCCGGCAGTTTTCTCCCAAGTGATTCCACTGTTGCCAGCATTCAACACTCAAGTCTGAGTATGATTCAGTAGGCTATATAACACTTTTAATTGTCAGGAAATTACTTGTCTCCTCAACACAACATTTTAGCACTTTGATAAAAAAAAAAAAAAAAAAAAAAAACTTTTTTTTTGATGAATAATTTTGACATTCTTCTTTGGTAATTGGTCAAGCAGGCTTGTTAGAACATGATATCTCCAAAGAACCCTAACATGTCATCTAAGTAAAGAGTAATTGCTGAATTTGTTAAGTTTTAGAGGGGGTGTTCTCATTTATGCTGTGCACTGTACATGATTGCACTGTATAATGCTTAACCCACCTAAGCATTTCAAAAAAGAGTCACAGCTTGGCTGTTCATGGTCATTTTTGACCCAGGGGCAGTAAGAGTGTTACTTTTTTCATGAAATGATGTAACACTCATTTCCTTGATGTAGTAATAGTAAGGTTGTGCTCTAATTTGGGGAATTTTAAGTCACTGAGATGACCAAAAATTTCATGATCTTTTCTCTGTTTTCACCATCATTTGTTTAAAGAGGAAGTTCAACCAAACAATTTACTTTTCATACAAGTTTTTCTGAACCTGTATGATTTTTTTAATTCTGTTGAACACAACAGAAGATATTTTAATAAATGTGGGTGACAGTTGATGGAAGCCACTGACTTCTGTATTATAGAAAAATATAATGCAAGTCAGTGTCTTGAATATCTTCTTTTGTGTTCAACAGAAGAAAGAACCTTGTGCAGGTTTGGAAAAACTGCGAATAAATGTTGACAGAATTTTCATTTTTGGGTGAACTGTCTCTTTAAACAAATATGCAAACTTAGGGAAAAAAGCATGTCTATACAATAACCCTAAGGAAATTTGAGAATGTATCACTTATTTGGGTATGCTGGGTCAAAATCATGTCATGACAATAATGGCCAGTATATGTAATATACATTTTTTGTTACCAATTATTTGTCATTTTGTTATGCGGTTTTTAAAATTACTAAGTGTACTTTTTGCAGTAATGCTTACAGCCATACACTTCCATTCATTTCAGTCTCTCAGTCTGTGTATTTTTTACATTCTGAAAGTTTATTCAGAAAAACATTATAATTTTCAAACATAATTTTATAAATAATTTTATCTCTTCATTAGGGGTCAGACATCAAAGGTACTGTCACCTATTGTATCCATTGGTTTTCTTTTTTTTCTTCCGCTCTGGAAGTCTGTGGCAGCCCATAGAACTGCCTGTGGAAAAGTTATGAAATTTGGCACAAAGATAGAGGATGGTCTCAATATTACCCATAGCAAATTTGGAGACTTTATCTCAAACTCTCTAGTGCCACCAATAGGACAAATTTGCACTCACATTTCTGCTAATAATTTCTGAACTGCAAAGTCTAGAAGCAAATTTCTTTTTTTTTAAACTCGCCCTAGAAGGTTTGTCTGATTTTCACCAAAATTGGCTCAGGTCATCTTCAGACAATGCTGGCTTAAAGATATCAAAACCATTCACGTAAGGTGCGTTAACGATTGTGACAAAATTTACATAAAAATGGACATGAGGCTATATCTTCACAGCAGTTTAGCAGATTCTGACCAAACTTGATACATGCTATTCCAACCATGACCTGAGGGCACATGAGTAGTTTTGACAAAACGCCACCTTCTGGTCAAAAGATATGAAAAAAATATATATTTTTTTTTTGACAATTTCTGAACAGTTTGACCAAAAATCATATTAATCTTGTTAGATTCGGAATGGCATACCAAAACAAACAATACCCAAAGCGGTTTGTCCAATTTTCACCAGCATTGATAATCTTAAGAGCATTCTGTTTTAGTACAGCACCACCTACTGGTCAAAATATATTAAAAATGGACATTTCTGCTTATAATCTTCTGACCAGTGTGGTCAAAAATCAGAAGATTGATTTAGTGTGTTGGCCCTTAAATTAAATCCTAAAAAAAATCAGCATGTTTTTACTCAGATTGACAAAAGCAGATTTAAAAAAATGAAAGCTTATAAGGGTTAGTAGATCATTAGTTAATTTTGAAATTTTGATTCTATATTTTTCACCTATATTCATATGAATGTACTGAACGTGATGTGACACAAATCATGCGAATCATGTGCTGATCATGCTTATTAGTCATTTCACAGTAAGACTGACTGTAAGTCTTCTGTACAGAGTCCTCAGTGTATGTGGATAATGCAGGCGCTGGGTTTCCTGCTCTCAGCTCTGCCCAGTGATGAGATTCTGGGGAAGCTGCTCTCTCTGGTCACCCCTCACATCCAGCAGCTGGAGAAACTGGCCAATGAACCGGTGAGGAGTAATAATTTCACTGTATGCTAAATTTAAGAGCTATCAGTCCAATGTAGAATCTGAAGAAAAAATATAGTTGTATAGTACAAAAGAAATATAGTTATAAAAGATTTTTTAAGTAACTCTTTACCCCTATGTCATTCCAAACCTGAATTTGTTAGAGCACAGAAGTATATGTTTTGAAAAATTCGGTGTTGTTTTTGAATCCCATTGACTTTTGTATAAAAATGTATTGTGATTTGAGAATATAAAATACGGTTCTTCAAAATGTTGTGTTCTGGAAGAAGACAAAGTCATGAAGGTTTGGAATGACATGAAGATGAATAAATTATGACAGACTTTTCATTTTTGAAAATGAAATGTTGGCTGAAATGTTCCTTTAAGTATGCCTACCTCATAGCTAGTAGACAAAACGATTTGGTTTTTACTCTCTTTTACCCTTTGATGCAGCCCAGCTCTGCTAATAAGCCTCCTATTGTCCACATCCTGGGCCTGCTGTCCAATCTCTTCTCCACATTTGACCTAAACAAGCAAAGCGAAAGATTGGAGGTCACAAGGCCTGGCCAAACACAGCCACAGAACAACAACCCGGTACGACAACCCATCAAGACTCAAACTCAGATCAGCTGTTGTGCATTAGCAAGCATGTTTGAAACAAACAGATCTGTAAAACGAGCACCCAACAGCTGTTCTGGGCATTTCTCAGGTGGTGGTTGTCCTGCAGCAGGCTTTCCCTCTGATCCAGAGCATTCTCAACAAGTGGCTGAATGAACCGGAGGTGGTCGAGGTCAGTGTTTGTGAACGTGCGTGTGTGAGAGTTTATGAAAGATTCACTTTTCTCTCACCTCATCTCAGGCGGTGTGTGCAGTCTTTGAGAAATCGCTGAAGACTCTTCTCCATGACTTTGCACCGCTGGTGACTCAACTCTGTGAGCTCATTGGTCAGATGTTCAGCGCTTACCCACAAGCCTCGGCTTTAGACCTCACACGACAAGTAAAGACAGTCTACTTTACGTAATACAGTTATTTGCTTGCTAATCAGTCAAGTTTCATAAATATAATTTGTTAATTTTTTTCATGTTTTCCTCTAGTTAGTACACATTTTTGCGTGTGAGAAGGATCTCTTTTCTCCAATCACTGCTCTGTTGGAGCTGATTACCAACATCACCATGTCCATTTTTCAGCTCGGTAAGAGATCAGAATGAGTCACTGTCAGCATATCAACAATGAGTTCTGTCAACGTCTGTATTTAAAGTGATTAATCAATTCAAATTCTTAGCAAAAGTGCATTAAAGGGATAGTTCTCTCCGGATGAAAAATCATTTTCATTGATTTTTTCATTTCATATTTTTGCAAACCTGTATGACCTGTTTCCAAGAAATCAGTGGGGTCCAGTGTTGTTTTGGACATAGTATGGACAGAAACAGTAGAAAGATCTTTCAAAGTATCTGTTTTTTGTTTTGTTTTTCACGGAAGAAAGAAAGTCATGCAGGTTTAGAACAAAGTGAAGGTGAGTAAATGAGGACAGAATATTCATTTTTAGGTGAACTACCCTTTTAAAGATATATTAAGTAACGTTTTCCACTACAAAATGTTTCACCTCCCAAAAAATGAAAATTTGACAAATATTACTAAATTGATGTACATGACTGGCATAAAAAAAGCATGGTGGCTGCTGTGTTGAGACCAATATTATACTATTGATAAAACTCACATTATCTCAGTAATAAGATGTTTTTGTTGGCTAGTGAGGCAAATAAAAAATACCTTAAACATGCACAATTTTGCAATAATTGTTATGATATTAATGCTTGACTTTACAGTCGTTCTTACCATATGGAAATGTTCTTGTAGGCTCCAGAGATCATCCAGATGTGGTGGAGTCATTTATGCAGCTTCATGCTCAGGTTTGTTGTTTGTTTTTGCCATAATCTGAAAAAATGAACACTTCCAAGTTTCTTTTTGGTAATATTTTCTCTGATGTCTGCAGGTTTTGAAAAGAAAGTCTGACCTTTATCTTTCAGACCGTCTTGATATCAAAGCTGTTTTCTACTGTGGTAAGCATTGCATCAGCAAGCGTATTAACAGCCACAGCATTCATTTATTGATCCATTAATTAACTGTCTTTGTCTATGTAGGAATCTTGTCATTCAAATTTCCTGAAACTCCAACACTAAAAGCAACTTGTCTGCTTTTTGTAAGTACAAAACACTGAACATGTTCCAAGAAGCGGTTCATCTTCACAGAAAGCTGTACTTGTACATGCAGAGCTTGTACTGGAATTAGCACTTTCTGTACCAGTAATACTTGATGTTATTCACCCTTTACCTTTTTGAGTATAGTTTCCAACATTTAGAAATTTGACTGAGCTCTCGATGTTCCTGCACAGACGGAGCTGATTTCTCATTGTGAGGATATTCCTGCTGTGAGGGAGGTGCTACAGGAGGACGGCAAGCTGCTCTTACAGACCCTACTAGAGGTCAGATATTTTCACAGATATCAGCAGTTCAGTCATATTTAAAAATCAGTAGTTTCAGACAGACTCTCTGTGCATTAGTGTTTGGGATTTTCTGCAATTTACATTGTTACGCCAGTAGGTGGCGACAAGTGACCTGTATCAGTAAGTCATTTAAATAATTTATTCAACCAATTCATTCAAACACCCATTCGATTCAAAGAAATATTCATTCATTCATACAGGATGGAAACAATAATTGTTTTTATGAGTGAGTCATTGAATCATTCACTCAAGCAATTAGTTCAAAGGCACCTATTCAGTTAAATACAATTTAATGTACGTCATTGGCATGATTGTGTGTGTATAATTACTGTATATAAACACGTGTTTAGTGGGGATTATTGAGAATGAATGGAGAAAAGTCACATGAGAGGAGGCAATGGATTGGATATAACTGGTTATGTTCAGCTGTGATTGGTGTATGCGATAAACCCCACCTCTTGTGTTCGTGTGCGTTCCACGTTAGAAAATCAGCACGAATGATCAATATAATGCCGTTAATGGGAAGACTAATTTAAAAACGTTAGTAAACAACTTGCACACTTAGATATAACCACTTTGTCAATTCAAAATAAGAGTTAAAATGGCCTGAAAACATGATCTGTGGGAGTTTTTAGTAAGTAATCAGCTTGGTGAAATTTAAACTAAATCTCTGCATCTGTGACCAGTATTTACCAAGCTTTGATGATTGATGATCTGAAAAAATTAAAAATAGTTAAAAATTAACTATTAAACAGAAAAGATGAAAAAAAAAGTTCCAGTGTTGCCAAGTCAGCGGTTTTCCAATGACATTGGCCTACATTAACACTATTGTTGTTTTTCATGTCCTTGGTTTAAAGCGATCTCAACAACGTGATATTTAGCCCCTGGAATGGGAATTTTACCAGGGGAACCCCACCAAAAAAACTTGTATTTTACCCCCTGGAACTCGATTTTTACCAGGAGACCCCCCAAAAAGGCGACTGGGCTAGTTTTAAGTAGCAACTGAGTGGGTTTTGTTGTGAAAACCTGGCAACCCTGGTTAGTTACTGCATTGAGTTATTATTTTGGAATAAATGTAAAATGCTTAAAAGACTAACTTGATGAAATTCATACTTGGTTTAAAAAACAGAATATTGATTACATTGTTAATGATAAAATATACATTTTTTTTCTTTCTTTTTGTGATAGTGTAAGTAATGTTTATTTAACCAAGAAAACATGACTGGGACATGAATTTACCTTTGATTAAAAAAAACAGAACATTACCGCACACCACTGATATATAGACACATTTTACATGAAGAAAAAATACTGTAATATATGTACTATGATGGTGTTTAATTATATTGCTCAAAACATTAGTTTCAGAGGGTGTGCAGAAAAAAAAAATAGAAAAATAAATGGTTCAGGAGTAAATTAAGTGACTGTCTTTAGGAGTGATTCATAGAATCATTCACTTAACCATTTCATTCAAACAAACTGATTCATTCAGGATGTGAACAAGTTTTTCTGAGTGAATCATTAAGTCAGACAATTCATTCAAAAACACTGATTTATATAGGAGAAGGTTGTGTGACTGTCTTTATGAGTGAATAATTTAATCATTTACTTAACCCTTGTTTTTAATCACACTGATTCAGTATGGAAACAAGTGACTTTATGAGTGAGTCACTGAATCATTCATTCAGCTAACTCATTCAAAAACACTGATTCATTCAGCAGTAAAATAAGTGATTGTTGAGTCATTGAATTATTTACTTAACCGATTCGTTCAAAAATACTATTTCTTGGACACCAGAAAACAATATTATTTTATTTTAAAGTAATTTAATTGGCAGGGCGAAAAAAAACAAAAACAAACAAAAAGTGTCTAAAATGTAAGCTACTTAATATTAAAGGAGAAGTTCACTTCTAAAACAAAAATATACAGATAATTTATTCACCCAATTGTCATCCCAGATGTTGATGTCTTTTGTTTTCTTCAGTCGTAGTCCTAGTGGACTTCTATGATGCCCGCAAAAATGCTCATCTTGTCTAGCTCTGAACTCAGTGTTTACAAAGTGAACATGCAAAGAA
>JAHKKF010537460.1:0-29690 GCA_019740295.1 Labeo calbasu
CAAACACAGCTTTTAAGTTGCGTTTTTACCATCATCTGAATATCCATCAGCAAAGGGTTAGCTCACCGAGTGAGACAGTCTACACAGTACAGGCGGAGGGAAGGAGAACAGCCATTACAACAAGCGCACCATGCTTGGGTAGATGGAAATAAATTACTCCCACGGACGTCTCTCCTCGGCTCAGCAGAGCATATGCCCAACGGTAAAGTCAGAAACGAGGGAAGATCAACAAATCTCAAATTACCCTCCCAGGGACAGCACAATCAATAAAAATGTTCTCCCAGCAATAAACTCTTTATTAAACTGAAAGAATTCACAAAAGGAGGGGTGCATGGGGGGCTGTAACCTTGCCTGTATGTGATGCCAAACACAGAACTCCTCGTCTGAACTAGTCGGGTCTGTTGTGGATAGGACTGACAGATGTGATTGTCAGTTTGCTGCCTTTATTTATTTATTTTTTTCTTCTAATTGATCTGTTCGTCATTTTTTGGGACGCATTGCCACATGCAGCTTAGTCTTTCTCTTGGCCAAGCACACATGTGAAACATTATACAGTCGCCTTCCTGCAGTGCCGTCTCAGCAGGTCTCGGCACAGCTTTCGGTAAATCGTTTCAGGGACCTCTGTTTAAATCAATACCGGAGAATTCTGAAACACACCCAGACAGGCTGAAAATATGAATTCATGACAGGTATATTTGTCAGTTTCAGTAAATATTTTACTTGAGCACATAACAACCTTATTTCGCCGAGAATACTTTGATCTCCTCAAAGAAAGCCTATGTATCATGTAACTCAAATGACACAATGTGTTGCCTCTTTGAGAAAGAGCAATAAATGTCTCGAGATTAGAGCAAATCTGTTCTTCCGTGTAATGTAAAGCGCATGATTCAGCCTTGCACATGTTGAACGACCCGTTTGATGAGTTAGTCACCTTATCGCTCAGAAACCTAATACACATGCAGTCCTTATCAAACTTAGGGGAAAGAAAAAATAATAATGATAATAAATAAGCAGGGTAATTATCATGACACCGTCAATGCAAACAGCTTCTATCCAATTAGGGAGCAATACGGCATTGGTCTACGAAATTAGGTCATAATTTTATCACAGCTGCGTCTCTCGATTTAATAACACAGCACTCCAATTGCCAGTGTAATCATAGACTACCCAGGAACTTGCACCAAAACACGGCTGACTATTTTAAGAACATATACATATTGGAGACAGCAAAGGCCGAAGTTTTAATAAAACAGGCATTTAAAGCAATAACAACCAATCGGTACTTAAGGTGAGGTGTGAAGACCTAAACAGCAGCGCACTTGCAGACAAACAGAAATACACATTCACAGCCACTCAGGAGGGTAATTTTCTTCAATGGGCACAACATGCGACACATTAGAGGGCTGTGCAGTTGGCATTAAGCTAATCTAGAGAGCAGTGCTTTGACAGATCCGAAAGGGATCTCTACTCCCCTAAATCGAACTAACACCTCAGACTGTCACAGACACAAGCCACAGTTGGCAAGTGACAGGCGACAAACCTGGGATGACAGATTCCGAAATCGCATTAAACTAAATGAGAAATAAAAAAATGGATTATATTTGGGTGGGTGAGGGATAGAGCTGGCAAAGCTGACAGACCTGCCATGACATTAATTTTGTCTTTATAAGGACTTTTTATTCTTCAGGATATGGAGAGCATGAACACCTGAGCTGTCCGTTACATTTTTTGTCTTATATACACCCACATACAGTCGAGATCAAAATTAGAGAACAACCTACAATTTCCTAAATTTCAAGGTCACTGCTTAGTAATATTTGAAGGACTGTATAAAAAACTGAAGAACACTGATCAAAATTAAAGAACATCCCCCAAAAAGGCTGGTTGTCCACGTAAGACAAATGCACGAGAAGGCAGGATAATGCAGAGACTCTCAATGGGAAATCGGTTCAACACTGCAGCTGGAATTGCTTGTCAGTTCAGTGCTAAACAGGGACGTCCACATGTTGTGTGGACAGAGAAGAACTGGTCCAAAATTCAGTTTAGTGATGAGAGCAAGTTCCATTTATTTGGTTCTGATAGGAAACATTTTGTTTGGTGTCAAACTGGGGAAATACTGAACCCAGAGTCTGTAAAAAAAAGTTAGTGAAAGTACAAGAGGGCAGGAGTTAGGCCCTCTTGTACAGCAAAATGGCAGGGTGAACACAAATGTTTACCAAAACCTCCTTCAGGAACATGCAGTACCTTCCCTGCAAGCATCTCCCAATCAGCCTTCAATTTTCATACAAGACAATGCCCCTGTCACACTGTAAAGTTGGTAAAGCAGTTACTTGAAGCTAAGAACACTGAAATATTGAAATGGCCGGCCCAGAGTCCTGATCTAAAACCGATTGAAAACCTCTGGAAAATCCTTGGTCGACAAAGTTATGGTCTTAGAAAGTACGGAAGACTGGATGAAGAGTCAACCAAGATCAGATCAGCACAGTCTGAGAAAACAGTAATGTCCTGCGGCTGCAGATGTACACTTCCTACTTACTTGACAGCTGTAACCCACCAAAATGTTAGTTGTAATCTTCTTTTGTGTTATAATGGTTACTGTTCTCTCATTTTTATCAGTGTGTTTTCCACAAATTAATGTGCCACACAATTTTTCCACAAAAAAACGCGCCCTCCTTAGTTACACACTACACATCATGTTCTCACGCAGGGAAAAACACATCACGGAGCAAAGAGGAAACTAACAACATGGCGACAAACAAAAAATACTGACATTTTTTAAGAAGTTCAAACAATAAATATCATTTTGTGGCTTTTCAATGTGTTGCGACAGATCACTGTATTGCCTTATTAGATCAATCAACATGTGAACCAATCATCTTCTTTACTTAAAGCACGAAAAAAACATCAGAACGCATTTTTTTCAACCATTGAAAGACATCAACACACACAATTTTTAAGTTTAAGTACACCAAAATGAATCCACTCTCCCGTTTGATTTGTTTGTTGGACAGAATGGCGGATTCAGTGTTATGATTGGTCAGATGGCCTGTCAATCAAGCTGTCTGCGAAGGGTTAATTCTCTGATTATTTTGTCAAACATGTTAGTAGAACAGTGGTATACCCACAGTCAATTTTACTTCAAATTTTGAGTGATTAAGATTAGCAGTATTTCAGAAAAAAATAGTATTTATAGATTGTTCTCTAATTTTTTTTTTCTCATTTTTTAATTGATCTCCACTGTACATACAATTACTCACTTGATCAGCATTACACACTGTTGTTGTGCTACTGAATTTGCATTTCATGCAGGGTAGCCTACCAGCACTGTGCCAAAACAAAGCCTCAATTAAACTCAAGGGGTTGAGCAGTCTTTTTTCCTTAGGCATTAATCTAGAAGCCTGGAACACCTCTGTACTTCTCACCCTGTCATGAATGTACTTTTCACAATATTCAAACGACAGGTAACAATACACCAGGCTGCTCCAGTCACCTGTTGTTAGCCTCGAGAACAAAGGCTGGCACCGTCACCATGCCCTGCAACCAACCAGTGAGCCAGGTAATGAGGGCTCATGAATATGTATGAAGGCAATGCCGAAATGGCAGACGATCCGGGTGATTGACAAACAAGATAAACAATAATAACAAGCAAGGGCAAACACGAAACCCCTAACAGGCATGACTATCCACAAGCATGCTGAGAAGGCCGTAGCTGTGCTGAGGTGAGGCGCAGCGGGAGGGAGAGCTGACAGGGCATACGTCAGGATGGACAACGGGCTTCTCAGAAAATGCTACGAAGATTTCAGTCAAGGACACTACCTTACATCACCCTAATAAGCTATTAATGCGATGCCAGATTTCTAAGGACTCGAGAATGCGATACTGTCATCTCTAACGCTGTGGTGCTGTATCACGCAGGACAGAGAGTGTGGTTATTTGTCATCGTTACACATTATGTATTGCGCTACATACTTTATTAGCGGCCGTGATGATGCTTTGAGTGGAACAAAAAGAGACTGCGAGGATAGACGATTGAATAATAATCAGCCTGATTCGACAACGTGTTTTTTTTATTTTTTATGAAGTTTGTTAAATCAAACATTCGTGTTGAATCAAGCCGCTACGCTGGTTATAAACTATTTAGGCAAAATCAAACTATTTTTTTGGTGAAGTTTGTTGAATCTTTTTTTTGTTTTGTTTTTTTTGTAAAGTTTGCTGAATCAAACATTCATGTTGAATCAAAGTCACTATGCTGATCATAAAATATTTAGGCAAACCAAACTGGAGATTTTAATATAATTAAATACAAATACATATATATTTTTTCATCTTGAAAAAAGAAATACATGACATGCAGGAAAAAGTTACCAAAGTCAGTAAATGATGACAGTTTTTATTTTTTGGGTGACCTATCCTTTTAACATAAAAAGTGTCACTTCCAGAACAAAAACTCGAACAAAAATACTCAACCCCTTGTCATCCAAGGATGGATTTTAAAGCTGGAGAAGAAAATGAGATGGGAGTTTTTCGACTACACAGAGTTCACACAGAGCTAGACTACACAAGCATTTGAGGTTAAAAAGTATACTAATTGTTGATTGTTTTGCTAGATAAGACCCTTCTTCCTCAGCTGTGATCATTTAGAGCCCTTTGAAGCTGCATTTAAACTGCATTTTGGAAGTTCAAACTCAGGGGCACCATTGAAGTCCGCTATATGGAGAGAAATCCTAAAAAGTTTTCCTCAAAAAACAATTTCTTTGTGACTGAAGAAAGAAAGACATGAACATCTTGGATGACAAAGGTGTAAGTAAATTATCTGTAATTTTCTGTTCTGGAATTGAACTTCTCCTTTAAGCAGTTAAGTCTTCAATATTATGAGACTGACATCACAAATCATAGGATAGCACTAATATTTCGGTATGATTTACTATTTATTAATATTACTACTCAATGCAACTGAAGCTCGAAAAAAAGGCCTTAAGTTATGCAGTCTAGCGTAGGTGTATGAATGAAAAATCTGCAGTTTGGAAACTATTCAGACCATAGGGACTCATAAAGCACACTTCACAAGGAAGGAGTGAAACAGGATTGAGCGTCGCACATTTCCATCTTATCAACCCTGAAATCAAAAATACATGAGGTGCTAAAATGAGAAAAATGGGAAGTATGGAGTTCCTTTGAATACTGAATTGCACAAGGGTACATGTTACATTAGTACATTTCCTTTGCAGTAGTCGGACGGTCAATAGGGATGAATCCTAAGGAATGACTGGCATAATTCATAACAAGTAGAAGGTACTGCAGGAGCATACTAATGTGGTGAGGAATGTCACTCAAAAATGAGCAGTTACTCTTTTGTCTATGACATATAATTACAGAAACTCAGCGGTGACACCGCTCTGCGGTTCAGTCGATGCAATGACACACATCGTAGGGATGACATCACTGGGGCTCTGGGGAGAACTTGACTGTCAAACACACAGCTGAGGTTGTGTGACGTGCTTCTCATAACACACCGTGATAAACAGATATCAGACTTTCTTACATGCTTGCAAACTCCTTTTCATAGTGACAGGCAGACAGAGTCCTGGTAAAGATCAGTACATGAAACAGTGCAGACTGACCAGTAATAGGCAGTGTTAAAAGTGAACTGAGAGAACCTCTTGGGTGTTTGCAGTCTGTGTTGACGGAGACAGTCAGAGAGCACAGAAAGAGACAGGTAGACAGGGCCATCTCACTGACTTATAGCACTAGGCTGAGATGTAACACGCTCAAATCAAGTGTATGACCACATATAGTGTCAAAAGTACTCAGTCGCTTGGACTTTTTCTGGTTTAGCTGTCTCACAGCAACGGATTACTATGGATTTGTGGATTTGGCCTTTCTGCCACTGATCAACAGACAACAGACAGACTCTTTAATGTCAAAGTAAAAAAAAACGATCTGAAACGAAAACAAAATACAACATCATTTCATTTGTATCACTGGAGCAACCAAACGATAAATAATAAAGATGTGAATAGTTGTGCAAGCGCTTTTTTCTCTGTAACAACTGAGGTCAATTTTTACAGATCTGTAGATCTTCACTTTGATTTTCACTTTGATTGTTTTGTAAAACGATAAACACCTGAGCACTGAGCAAAAAAACAAAAAAGTGACTGATAAAACTAAATTAATTAAATTCAATTACATTTAGTGTCATTTTAGTCACATTGTGGGAGCTGAATGACTGAATTAATCAATATTCTAAATATTTTCAGATCATTTAATATGATATGATTAAAGGATTTACATATAGACGTTTTAAATCGTAAATACTGTCATGAGTGTGTGTGAAATAAACAAATACAAAATCTGACACTATATTCAATACATTTCCACAACATTTTGGCTTTGTAACTGCATACAGGGTTCGTTATTTTGATTGTCTTCATGCAAGAATATTCCTTTTTAATACACATCAAGGCGATGCATATTAAAACTCTTTGTATATGACTGTTAAAAGACTCAGCATCTAATGCATGCATGAAGCATGTCTGCACCAGAGGTCGCGTTAACCGAAAATTAACCGGAATATTTTTAACAGTGACAGAAAAATCTGAAGGCCGTCCGTCATTTTGACGGATTACAATTTTATCTACTGTAATGGACAATTTTATCTATTGTAAAATTGTAGCTCTAATTCCCACCCGTCCGGTTGATGGCGAGTGCGCTCCAATGTAGCAGCAGAGCGCTGGATCCAGAACAAAAACGGAACTGTCACGAATGTTTTCCTATGCGTTTGATTATGCACAGATGAGTACACAGAAGCTACAACGATCTGTCACGCCACATTAAAGAGCGTCAAAACTATATTTATTTTTTGAACTGTCTAATGAAATGGACAGAATTTGAAATCTGAGACTTTGTTGTATATCAAAAGTAACACAAGGCCTAGCCTATTGCTATTTTTTTGGAAGGAAGACGCACTATGTACTGTTTATTTATCAACTGAAAACAGCATAGACCAAAAGATCGATTGCAATTTAAGAATCAAATTAAAATATTAAAATTAAAATGATGGGTAATAATAGATTATGACGGAATTTTTACGACCCTGTCCGTCAAAATATATGTTTACACGTATATCTGTGAACCTCACGAGAGAAGAAACCTGGATAGCAATTAACAGCACTTTATCAGGCCATGACTTAAACATAATATTTAACAAATTGGCCAATTATAGATATGCTGATATTTTTAGTTCAGTGAGAAGTTTGAAAATGAAGATCACACAAAACCACAGCAGGAGTATCAAAGCCCACAGTACTATTTCCTGCGAATAACTGGCCTTTCACTGAACACATTAACTGAGCTGAACCGAGGTTAGCCCTGCCATAATGAGAGCATGTGAGCTAAGAAGAGAGACGTGTAGTGGGTCATTTTCAAATGAAAGCTATTAGTGTTCATTACACAGCTCCCTGTTGATAGCGCTATACAAAGAGTACAAAGGTTGAGTCCATCTTGAATATGATGTAGATAGAAAAGCTTATTAGAATTCCGAGATAAAGTTTTGCTCCAGGCCAGCACAGAGCCTAAGTACGACCCTCATATAGAGAACGAGCCAGAGAGAAAGAATAAGAAACATCCATCCGTGTGAAAGTAGCGATTGGGCAGTGAGATTGTTCTTTAAAACTCTCTCCCGAGAAAACTGCTGACAAAATCCTTGTTTATCCCTCGTCGTTCCCTTCCTTTATCAAGACTAACCTGTTACTTTGTTTATCGTCATATTGCATTGCATTGGAGTGTGGTCTGTTGTCTATTGTCCTATTCTCAGCACACTATAATGCCACTGGTGCATTATTTCAGAAAGGGCCAGAGCCTTTGAGAGCTTATTAATGATATCTGCATTGTTCTGGCTTTTGGCTTTACTGTGTTTTTGGCATCAGCGGTACAAGGGCATTGAACCAAAAACCACTATCCCCGCATTAAAGTCTTCCCAGAGGGCTGCGGGAGGGTTCTTTGAGAGATTAAGACACCACTGGAGAATGCAAACTTAAGATACTGCCTTCCTGGCAGCGAATGAGAAATCCCGGGGTTTGTTTCTCTAATTATCGCCCAAACTGATTACAGAGATTTAGCGCTATCAAAAAAGTGCTGCACAGAAACCTTCAGCCTTATCTTTACACATTTCATATGGGGTCAGCAGGGCGCAGCTGCCAAACTCAGTTGCGCGTGAAAGAAATGGATGTGTATTAATATAAAAGCATGATGGGGATTTGCCTGGGTGGAAGATTTAAGGTTGTGGCCTCATTGGTGGCTTGAATAAAGCCGAGCGTGGCTGAACCTGGCTTCTTTTGGGTTACGAAGCAAGCGTTCTGAAAGACGCGAGCACAATGGCGGCGTGCGGACCTTGGTCTCTTTTGCACGTGCCCAGTCTGTGTCACACGTCTACAATGGCACAGAGCGTCTTTGTCAGCACGTCTGCCTTTTTTATGGGGACCTTTGCCTGGACCAGTGACTATAATAAATGCTTTTTTATCTGATTGTTTTGCAGGCCCTTTGTTGTCAGCGGGATGACGGTTCTTTGCTTGCGTGATGAGAAAATGTGGAATGACATCCACAAAGCAAGAAGAACTCCGAAAAGAGGGACAGAGTCAGAAATAAAAATAAAAGAGGGAGGCTAAGCCTCATTCCTGTCAGAGAGAGAAAGAAAGAAAGCGAGAGAGAGCATCTGAGTGAGGCATTGCATTTTTCTCCAGACAATGGAAAGTAAGTGTTTGAGTGCTTGGCTGTGCAGGCAAGCGTTAGATGAGAGGCTTCACACGCCTACTGTATGGATGCTACACCCTGGCAAGCCTGCTGGGGTTTACAGTTCTGTGCATCACTTGTATGATCCGATGGAGCTAGAGGAGTTCTGTATGTGTAGGATGGAGTACACCCAACCAATCAGCTCTGACACAAATGTAGGTGATTGGTTAGTAACACTTGATGCCCTCACTGAGACATCATTTCCATTACATATGAAATTCAGAGGAATACAGCATTTTCTTCTTTTGATGGCACCTATACTAGAATCCTTTGTTTTAATGGGAATGTGTGTTGTGTGGATAGGGGAGAATACAAGAATACAAGAATTTTTTTATATTCTGATTTGATTTAAAGTAGCAAAGAGGGCAGACAACTGCAATTTGAACTCTGTAAAAGCAGAATTCAAAGAAATATATATATATATATATATATATATATATATATATCAAGACCAAGACTTATACTGTTTCCTCCAAGGGAGTAACAACGCAAATATTACAAAATATGACATAAAAAGCGTATAATCACTTGTTTTTATAAAGTAAACTGTCCAACAGTGGCACTAGCATTTAAAGTTACTGCAGGAGTCCACATTTCTCTCGCTTCCCCTGAGCCCACTGAGTTTTAACAGACCCCCTAAAGTGTGCGGTGGGTTTGGTGGGGGTAATTGAGAATGAATGGAAAACATTAATTTGGGAGGAGACAATACCTCCATTGCAGTGTTACTGGATATGACTGGTTCTGATCAGCTGATACGATACATCCCACCTCTTGTGTTCTATATTCGCGAATCAGTCTGAATGAACTGATGTAATTAAGCCACACACTTTATTTTATTAAGTATACTTAAGTAAAGTTCAAGTATATTTTTAGTATACGTTATGTAGTAAGTATACAAATATCAGTATACTAGTAGTATACTTGTAAGTGTATTATTTCAATAATTGTTGTGGACTAAATTGGCCCACTTTCTAGTATATAAAAGTATACTTTTAAGTATGCTTTAAGTATAACAGTAGTAAACTTTGAGTACTATACTAAACTACTATACTATACTAAAAGCGAACTCATAGGTATACTGATAGTTTACTAATTAAATACTTTAATTTTGCTGAAAGAAGCTGAAAAAAAGATTATGGTTTGGATTCAGAATGATAATCAAAACATAAATGGAGTCGATCAACACCCCGAAGCCTGACAGTCATTATTACCTCTTCATGAGTCGACATTTTATTTCATAATGTTAAACAGTTTCGATGCTGTTTTATGTCTGATGATCCTATTAGATTACATGTGGAAGCATCTGTTGTTTCAGTTTCTTCTTCACTTGTGTTTTTTGGAAATTCTGTACAGAAGATGTGTATAGAATACAATGAAAACACATATTCTAGAAGCATAGCTCAAATATATTTAGACTTTTTCTAAGCATGTCAGGTATACTTTAAGTTTTTTAAGTATATTTCTTAGAAGTCCATAAAGCCCATTTCAGAGAAGTACATAAAAAGTAGACTAAAAGTATGCTTTCCTATTTTTCAGTTTAAAAGAAGTATACTAATAGCACACTTGAATAAACTGCTTTTTCGTAAGCAAAGTCTTAAAATGGCATGAAAACATGATCTGTGGGAGTTTTTAGTGAATAATCAGCTTGATGAAATTTAAAGTAAATCTCAGTGTCTGTGACCAGTATTTACTGAGCTTTGATGACTGATGATTCAAAAAAAAAACTTATAAGTTAACTATTAAAAAGTATAGCTGAACCTAAGTATATTATAGTGAATATATATTATTTAAATTATTATTATTATTTAAATTGTTAATGTCTTGAGTTATTTTGGAATAAATGTAGGATGCTTAAAACACTAACTTGATGAGATTCACACCTGGCTTATATATATATATATGGATCAATCCAACTTAGAAATGAAAAGGAAGTCACTTCTCTGTTCCACATCTAAAAAAAACATTTCTTACAAATCCCTATCCATTTTCTAATGTGTATGTGCCACTTGGTTCAGTCGTAACTGAACTTTAACCTTGAGTTCAATTCCAATAACTTTCTAAATACTGAGTCAATAGAACATAATTCGTATTTATTTTCAAGCAATATAGAAGAGCATATTCTCCTTCTATCATAAACAAGACCACGCTTATTTCTTTCACGTGCAGTCAGTCTGAGTCATGAGTGTGACCACTGGGACATTTACACTCATCTTTCCTATTTTGAGACGTGACATTTCCTTGACACGGCGTGAATGATGTCAAGGTAGACCTGCAATCATATGTCCCTACCCTAGGAGAAAGAAAAATAAAAAAGAACAATACCCAGAAGTCTCTCTACCCACATTGTTTGAGAGGTTCAGAGGCACGTCTGTCTGTGGCTTCAAGCTCACCCACAAACTCTGCCAACATCTCATCGGCACGACTGAGGCATTACCGGTCCTGTTGGGGAGCCGCAAAAAAGCCTATACCATTACCGCGCAAGGACATAAAACTGGACCTGTGCATTACCTCCTGTTCAAGGATGAGGATATCATCCCGTGGCTATTTGAGTTCCAGGGATGAAGATGGGGCGATGAAGGTGATAAATGTGAGAAGGAGGGATTGGGAGAGTGAGAGAGGAGAGGGATAGAGAGAAAGAAGGATGAAACTGAGAATAGAGACAAGGGAAAGAGGTGTGCAGACCTGACAGATGAATCTCCTCTATAAAGCGCAGCTGAATGTGGGAAAAGGTCATCACTTTAGCTCTTCTGCTTCTGTAAAGAGCGACAGGGCTGTCACCTCAGTTCAGGCTTCCACACACCCAGCCCAAACCACCTGGCAATTAAAGGTCATCTCTGCTCCCAGTAACAGCCAAGAAGGGCCAATGTGGACCAGGACATCTAAATATTCCTTATCTCCTTTACCTTTCTCCAGCTTTGAAAGAAGAGCAAGGAGAGAAATACAGACAGAAAACAACTAAAATCCCTCATCCATATGGAAGAAAAAAATGCAGATGAATTCTGGAACTTGGACATGGCCGAAGCACTTAAAATTAAAGTCACAAATCCCCCTAGTGGTCTCTGAGATAAACGCCAAGCTGTCAGTGATGAAGCAGAGTTGACTCCTTCAAATCCACCTAATTCACAGTGGTGAAAAAGCCACCAGAGGGTTCGAGGCAAAGGGTGGTCTAATGTAAATGAGATCAACTCTTTCACAGACAGCTGAGGTATCTTTAGTTCAGGAAACACATGCCATTTGCAATTACCACGTTTAAGATGAACAAAAACCACTGAGACAGTCAGGGCGTGAAGAGCTTCCTGAAGGATCATCAATCTTGCCTGTAAGACAAAGGGCAGTGGGAGGGAGGGTGGGGCGGCAGGAGTTTTGCCAAGTCCTGTCCCAAAGCAGCTATTATGAGAGAGTCAAAGTGGAGCTTCTACTGGCCTGGTGAATGAAAGCAGACAGAGTATTGTACACGAAGCACTGCCTGGCATCAAAGACGTCTCTTTAATGAAGCCTTTCAAACGCACACAGTCATCTGTAAGCATGACGAATCTCTGAGCAAAGACAAATGTAGGACGTTTCTACAAATGCTATTCAGAAAATTCCCATGAATGTCTGGCTTTCGAAAAACAGATTTATCTGTTTAGGGGTTTGCTGCGTTTCGACAAGACAGAAGTTCACACACACTCCCTTTAGCTGCGTAAAAATCGAAATAAAAAAAAAAAAACATTTTTGATGACTCCAAAAAAATGTAAAATTAAATATAATAATAATAATATACAACTTGCAGAATCTGCAAAATGTTAATTATTTTAAGAGGAAAGAGGAATGTCGTCGGAGGAATTATACAAAAAAGAGGAATTATACAAAATGCATGTTATTTTTTTTTATTTAGTACTGACCTGAATAAGACATTTCACATGAAAAGACATTTGCATATAGTCCACACGAGAAAATTGTTGAATTTATAAAAATGACCCTGTTCAAAAGATTACATATACTTAATTCTTTATACTGTGTTGTGCTATAGTTGTTCATGAGTCCCTTGTTTGTTCTGAATAGTTAAACTGGCCGCTGTTTTTTAAAAAAATTCTTTCATGTCCCACAAATTCTTTGGTTTTTCAGCATTTTTGTGTATTTGAACACGTCCAACCATAATTTTGAGATTCATCTTTTCACACTGAGGACAACTGAGAGACACATATGCAATGCAAGGAACAAAGCCAAGGGTGTAAACTTTTGAACAGAATGAACATGTGTATGTTTTTCTTTTTTTGCCTAAATATCATATATTTTTCATTTAGTACTGCCCTTCAGAAGCTACAGAAGATACTGTGTCCCAGACAAAATAAGTTGAACTTACCCTGATCTTTAAATTCCAAAAGTTTTCACCCCCCTGGTTCTTAATGCTTCGTGTTTCCTTCTGGAGCGTCAGTGAGCTTTTGAACCTTCTGTACTAATTGAATATTATTAAATATTGAATTGGACAATATTTAAAAAAAAAATTGAACGGGTTCATTTTTTTGTAAATTCAATTATTCCTTTCTCTTGTGGAGTATATGTAAACGTCTTTTACGTGAAACATCTTATTAAGTTCAGTACTAAATAAAAAATAACATGCATGTATAATCCTTATTATTATGGTAAAATAATTAACATTTTGCAGATTCTGCAAAGCATATGTAAACTTTTGACCTCAACTTCAAATATATTAATAATAGCGATGGCGCAAACAATGCTACACCAAAATACACACAAAAACAATAAAAATAGAAAATTCAAATTCAAAACTATAATGACCCCAGCAGGACCTGGACTGGATTTTGACCAGGATGTGTTTGCATTTCATACATTGCCCTGTGAGCGGATAAAGGTTTCAAATATGGGATCAAGCTGCATTACGTGGAAGTGCCTAGGCACACACAACTCACCTGGATTAGTGCTTCACTTAGCCTCTCCTCATCCACCTGCAGCACGATATCCCGGATCTCTTCATAAGGCAGCCGGAATGATCCCAGGAAAATTGCTGTTTGGAAAGAAAAAAAGAAAAAAATGGAGAAGTCATTTTCTGTCCTTCCACTTTAAAGTGTTAGAGTGTTCAACAGGGCCTCCCTCAGAAATGACCATGGGACAACAACGTCAATAACTTCTCAGGTGGATGGTAAAACACCATTAGAGTGTTTGTTCCACTTCGGGGTGATTGGAAGTGAAAAGAGAAACACAATTTTCTAGCAAAAATAAAAAAATAAAAGCAGCTCAAATTACCTCAGATTTGGGGCCCTATCACCAGATAATGACTCAGCATCTTAAACTTTCACCCAGGTTGAAATGTAGAGAACCACAGGTGCAATTTACCCAACAGCTGAATTTGATAACCTGCACTGCTTCTGAAGAAAGAATAGTCTGTAATTACAGCATATAGCTTATAGCGCGCAGTTTAAAGCGCATCAGCGGGGGACCGAACATAATTGTACATTTCTGTCTGAAGCAGTTACTGCATTGAGGTTGAAATTACCTTAACATTTACGTAGATTAAAACAGTCAAGAGTTCTCCAGTAGTGTCTGGAAACAATGCTGAGCAGAACCTGATTTCGTTCTAGGAAATTATCACAGTACAGAAAGCATTCAAGGGCTTGCTCTTGTGTCGTACCACCTACCTCCAAGCTATTTCAGCAAATGTTTGATGGGAACGCATGGCTGAGTGGATCTACTGAAGATGATACGTGAGGGTCTGTTCTCTGAAAGAAGCGTTTATTTGATCGCATTCCTCCGAATTGCATCAGCCAATGAATGCGAAGGCCCCGCACCGTCCAGCTCTCTGGTGTGCAGGTGAACGAGGTCCAACTTCTGATGAACAGTGATTTAATAAACTACCATTCCCACCAGCTGATTGACTGAGTCTCTGTGAAACTATGCTCTATTTTCTGCCATTCATTAGTCGGCCATCTGCGTGTGACAATATGCCGGCTTCTTGAGAGAAAAGAGAGTTCTGTGCTTTTTTATTCAGGAGATGAAGGTAGAGCAAACACGGCTTCATTTCAAAGCAGAGGGCTCATCTGGCAAACACCGGACGGAGATTCTTATTGCGGCTTCGGCGTGCCAAAATGGACAACGAGGTTTTAAAACTAGCCTAACAACACAATACAGCCTGGCTTTAGGGATATGCTAATGAAGCAGCCATCAGTACCATGATGAGCCAATCATCAAGAGTATCACATGCCAATAAACAAACAAATGGTTAGTCACTGAATGTGGTGAGTTTAACAACCCCCAGTCAGAACTTATCATATTTGCTGCAAAAAAATTTAATTGGACGACAAATGCTTTCGCCTCATCTGTTGATTCATTAGCATAATTTACACATTCACAGTGAGTGAATTATCCTGAGTTTTTCCTCTAACAAGTTTGTCCATGACAGATGCATCCCATAATTCATTTCCGTTCATATCCACTCAGCCCGGGGATTTAGTCGCATTTCTAGTTTTTTTTCAACAGAGCAAACCCGCCAAATTGCAAGCATTTAAGCAAAAGAGAGCATTTCCGCCCCATATATAAAAATACTATCTACACCAAACCGCCTCCACACACTGACCAATTTAAAACAACTCTCACTTTGTTTTAAAAGCAATACATTTGCAAAAAAAGAAATGCTGACGGAGGGCCGACGTGACTCTTCTGGAGCTGCACCAAGGATGGGAACAGAATGCTGGGATTGTAAAACATGCTAATGAACCACAGCTCCGTTGTGTTAATAGAGGAGCATGACTTCATGTAGCGGTTGCCTGCTTTGCTCGGTTCCTCCTACGTAAACTGCACTCTTGACATTCACAGCCTCTTCGTCACATCTGGAATATTGTTTCAGCTGTGCACGGAGCCACACCCGGGCCCCGGGTCCAGAGTAGCAGAACAAATATCCAGCTTCTCTTTACACTCACAATAATGTGTGGGATTGTGTGTGTGTGTCTGTGTGGGATTGCTTACAGGCCCCCAGGATCAATGAACTCAGCAAGTTTTCCTATCTAGAGAATTTCATGGCCAAAAAATTAAAGTGTGGGCATTGTCCAGTCAGCCCACAGACTGTACTCTCAGCATGAGGGGAAGATAGCAATAGATACCCGGGGGTATGAGTAACTCTCCCTGTCCAAGTAAAGAGCTGGATTGAGTTGCACAAATACCTTGGGTCATTTCCACAAACCTGGAACAACCTTAGAGGCCCCTATTAAAATAAAATAAAATAAAAAATATATAAAATATAAAATAAAATAAAATAAAATTTAGCATTTAAGATGCTTTTACACAATCTTTCTGCTTTCCTGTCCCACCTCCCCTTCTCTTTCTCTGTGAAAGATGACAGATTTGTGGCTGAAGTGAATGTGTAACAGCACTCCCACTCGTGTTCTGGCATTAGTTACTCGAATGCCTGAAGTGATGTGTGTACGCGTTTGTGTTCCATCAAAGGCAGGGTAAAGAACTAGCAGAAATGAAAATGAGAGAACGAAAATGTGAAAGTGAGTGAATGAGAGGAAGAGAGAAATGTCACTGACATCTTTTCTGTTAGGGCCATCTCAATCTGCTCCAGCTCTAATCGAAGAGGAAAAGAAGACAAGAAACAAAAACACACACAGGCATAACCCTGACCTTGATGTCATCTACCCTTCAGACACACTAACAGAGCATGTTATATGATTCACGAAAATGGCACCTCTTTTGTTGCATTACTAGTACTGACTGACACAAGAAGATCTATTATTATAGCTCACAGTAAGTGTTAATGATCTGAATAAATTCGAACACTACATACTATATTAATCTTCAGTGCATAACTTATTCCAAGATGTGAATGATACACAGTGCAGCTTGTTAAAAAAGTGTGTGCTAATACTGTTCTATGCAATGAACAAAGAAACAAATCCATTAATTAATCTATCAAAACCATTTTATCCATTTAGGAACCATTTAGGGTTATAAAACCCTAGTAACTGCATAGCAATCCCTTGGATATCACCCAAAAGAGAACTTGTCAAGTGCAAGCAGTATTTTGTGTCTGAAAATGCACACACCTAGTTATATTTCTATTATCTGTGTTAAACCAAAATTCGTATAATACGACTTAAAATATGTTCTTCAGCAGCAGCAGTACAGCCAGACTCGAAGCTTCATCTTACTCTGTTCGCACATTTAAATTGCATTGATGTATTCAATTGGAATCCAAGTACTCTTCCGGCTAGGATGAAAACAAGCATGGGTAGGACATATACTCAGGTGGCTGGTTATTTTAGCATTTGCTATGAATATTTCATGAAGTGCGATATTGTATATCTAAGGTGTTCTCCTCTCCAAGACAAAGAAGCCAACATTTCCAAAGAAGAATAAAATTGCATTCTCATGCTGCTTTCATCAATCAGAGTCCAAAGAGTCGCAGGCACTCTTGAGAACACAATGAATTCATACACACACACACACACACACACACACAAACACACACACTCACTGAAGATTCAAGAGGGGGAGAAAAAGTGGCAGTGGAAGAGAGACAGAGTTACTAAATGACACGAGGGTCTGGCAGGCTGATCAATACGGGCTACAAAACAAGATGTGTTCAGTCTAAACTGTGACATCAACAGGTAGTACCTTCTGTCCAGGATGGGGTCAAACTCAGTGTTTCAGCGTCATGAGGTAAAGTAGAACATGTTCTTGTCATATGAGACAAGAATGAATTAATCAGTTACAACAATCAATCTCCTTTGGAGCTTTAATTGCATAAATGGAAGTACCCTTGGTTTGGGGGGACTGTTTGGCTTTTTCTGTGGTTAGGATGAGGCAGACAGAAAGAAAACGCTTTGTCCTTTTTTCCTGTTATCCTTCTCTGTGTTTACGGTACAACTGATATCAGAGGAATCGGGTAGAATCCATTATCAAAAAACAGCATCCCCGAAACCTGTTGCAGGAAGAGCAAATACTGACGAATGCTGTTTGACAATACAAGAGGATAAGAGGAATTTCAAAGTTGACATGATATGTGGGAACAAGAAAACAAACAAACAGAGGAGAACAGAGGAAAAATGTCAGTCAAAGCCTGACAACGTTGTGGCTATAGATTCAGCAGCCTGAAGTGCCTTCAGTACAGAGAAAGCTGCTTAGATCCATCTTTTCCAGTATGGAGCAAACATACCTAGGACTTTGCTTAAAAAAAAACAATAAATAATAAAAAAAGACAATTCTTTAGAGACAAATGTTACTTCTTTGGAAGGAGGAACAAAAAACACAGATCTGGAGGCTCTTGGCTGGGTGTTAGGGGACACAGATGATATGGACTGCTGATAACTTACACAGATTCTGGGCTGTCTTGGCATCCAGGATTCGCAGCTCTTTCGCTTTTTTCTTGAATTGTGTCATCCTGTCATCTGTTTCTTCCACGTCCTTTTTCACTGAAAGCAAAGAGACAGAACCAGAGGGTAAGCATTAATTATCAAAACCAGTAAATGCATCTGCTTTTTTGAGGGAGAAAGAGAAAACGAGTAGACATTTGCAGACATGGAGGATTTAACGAATTTTAGACATCAAGCATAAACAGAATGACTGCACAAACTGTAATTACAAGAGAAAAAAGTCGATTTTTATATTTTCTGAAGAAAATACTCATGCAGTGCCCTCCACCACCATTTGAGGGTGTTTTGTAAGGTTGCCAGATATACTAAGTGGCTCTTTGCATATTATGTTGTTGCCAGGGTGTTCCTAAATAAAAACCCAATATTTGTGTGATCAAAGATGGACAACCAAGCCATTACACACTACCTTTATGTCCTTTTTGTATTTTGAAAGATTCCGCTGTTGACTTTCAGTGTATGGATAAAACAGCTGAAACATTCATCAAAATGTCATTTGCGTTGCACAAAAGAAAATCAGTTATATATGTGTTAACTGACATCAGAACTGTCAAATTAGATACTTCATACACTATCAGTAAGTTTTTTTTTATTTAATGTTTTTTAAAGTAGTCTCTTCTGCTCACCAATCCCGCATTTATTTGATCCAAAGTGCAGCAAAAACAGTACAAATTTGAATATATTTAAAAATATATTTTTAGCATCATTACTCCAGTCACATGATCCTTCAGAAATCATTCTAACATTCTGATTTGCTGCTCAAAAACATTTATTATTATTATTATTATTATGTTGAAAACAGCTGAGTAGATTTTTTTTAAATAAATTATTTAACATTATAAATGTCTTTATTATCTCTTTTGATCGATTTAAAGCATCCTTGCTAAACAAAAATATTAATTTCTATAATTTTTTTCCCCCTCAAAATAAATAAATAAAATTAAATTAAATTAAATATAAAAAAATATACTGACTCCAGTGCAATGCTACAGTGTATAATATTACAAAAGCTTATTATTTCAGATAAATGCTGATCTATGGATGTTTCTATTCATCAAAGAAAGCTGAAAAAATGATAATCAGCTGTTTTCAACATAGTAATAATAATACATGTTTTTTGAGTAGCAAACACAAATATTAGAATGATTTCTGAAGGATCAAGACTGGAGTAATGATGCTGAAAATTTAGCTTTGATCACAGGAATAAATTACATTTTAAAATATATTCAAACAGAAAGCAGTTATTTTAAATGCTAAAATATTTCACAATAATACTGCTTTTGCAGTATTTTGGATCAAATATATGCAGGCTTGGTAAAAGAAGAGACTAAAAACATTCAAACGTTACCGTTCAAAAACTTTTGACTGGTAGCGTACATTTGAGAAAAAATTGGTAGTAGTGTCCGCCTTAGCGAGCATCGCTAATAACAAAAACAAGACCAAAACATTGTATCACATGAGCTGATTGTATTGTTTTGGAATTGGTCTTGTCATCCGGCTAACCAAAATGAAAAGCATGACTCCTGTGCTTAGGACCACACTTTTTATGAGCTCCCGCTGCAGCAATAAAAATGACATATGTTCCTCTCTATAAGGTAATTATACATATGGCACCTCGATAACAGATCCAGGGTGGAAAGCATAAGGACAGAGAAACGCTAGATCATGGCAGATGTGTCACGATTAAACCAAGACACTGATGCATGTCAGACTTCCTTTTTATAGCACGACATATAAAAAAACGAGGGAGGGAGGGATGAGAAGAGAAAAATGAAGGTAGGAGAAAATGGAAAAGGAATAGAGAGAGACAGGTGAGACAGACGTATAGAGACGACGTGCTAAAGAGACCATCGGCGCGTGACTGCGGCAGCGCTCTGTATATTGGAGGGAGATTTTGTGGGCCTGCTATTGACAAACACAGGGCTTGCTCTGTCAACGGCTCAGAGCCATGGAGATAATTGTGTTATTTCTGTAATCCTAAGGAGCAGCAGGCACAGCAGCTTGGAAGAGCCCCAAAACAACGTTAATGCCGTACGTGTGCGACTGGTATTCGAGGGACCGGCTCCCTTTGAGGCCCGCTTGAAGAGAGCCTCTCCCTGAGTGACATAATGTGTCAGCGAAATCCTTGGCCGAACCATTGTCACAGTCAACTACCAACTAACTAAATTAGTGTGCAATCAAGGCCGTAGCTCTGGGACCCACCCGTGGGAGAGGAAAAGAGAGAGACAGACAGAGATTCTGGGTAATACTCAGGTGAAAACAAAGACAGAAGAAGCCTAGGTTTGGCAGATTGCTTGTGGGAGTAGGAGCGCACCTCAGCGCTAATCATCACAACTCCGCTATTTATTTAAGCCCAAGATGGAAGTCTCCCAGGAAATCGCATACAAACAAGCCTCTCCCAAGAAATCTGCATATGTGAAGGAGCTATCAAAGCAGGAGCATCTCCTAAGCAGGTGGATTTGCTGCTGGCTACAGGCCCTTTGCTGTTGTGTCAATAGCACTGTGGTACTGATAAACGTCTATTTTGGACTGGAAACGATGGCGACTCGTGAGCCTGCTCAGTGAGTTTAAACTTTTGGAAGTCTGATTATTTATTTATTTACTTTAGTGCTAAAAGCTCAGGTGTGCTCAGGCGAAATGGATACCAAGTAATTAATTTGTGCAAGCATTTTAACACCCTGGCAGGTGACAGGACTTGCAGTTCCAAAAAGTTATTAATTGTATATCTAATTAAATAAATTTCACAAGCTGATCACACAGTGCTATGGATTTATAGTGTATTTTAGAAGCTGGAAGTTTTACTGTGACTTTTACTATGACCTTTCTCAGCTTTTGCACTATTCAGAATTTAATTAAAGAAAACCTATTTTTCACAAGTTGGTATGATTCTTTGGAGCAGTGGTTCTCAAACTTTTTATATCAAGTACCACCTCGGAAATATTTGGCTCTCCAAATACCACCATAATGACCAACATTAAAATACAGTAGCGTAGTAGGGCTAACTATTCTGCAGTTCAAAAACAAAGCAGTTTTCTTCACAATAAGAATATTTATTGTTGTGAGCCACTTTAACATTATAAATACACAGTTTGAACATTAACACTGCACAGTGCTTACAAACAGGTAAATAAAAAAGTGAAATAATGATTAAATTAAAATATGTTGTACCTCGGTACTGTAAAAAAAAGTTCACGCAAATGTATTGTGTTTTAACATTAATTTATATTTAATGTAGTGATTCCACTAGTTGTACTCGTACCACACTTTGAGAACCACTGCTTTAGAGTCTTCATAAAATGTCTGCAACATACTTTGGTTAAAATTCCTCAAAGGTTGTGTAAAACAACACCCTTCTTGCCTCAAAAACAGCTTTTCGAACACGGGAAAAATGGTGGATGGCGTACAACTGGCTGAGGGCAGAAACATGCTATTACGTGACATCTGTCAGTGGTTGTGGGCGGGGCCTGAGCAGTATGATGTCATACTGCTCCAAAAACAAAACGGCTTGATAATTGAGACTGTTTGGGTTTTTTGAGGATTAAAAGAAGCGAATGGACTTTTACTATTGAAGGGTGGTTGTGTCCACACACCTGTAAGACACATTTATATGTAAACACCATGTAAAAATAAATTTTACATCCGATGTCCCCTTTAAGAATAGCTTCTACATTCCAATTAATAGACAGAACGATAGAAGAAAACAAACAGAACGCTAAAGGAAAACAACTGATGGACGGATAGATAGACAGATAGATATTCTTTTATTTTTATTACTGGATTCCGCAATTCCGTCCGCGTTTACCGCATCGCGGAAATCATAGGGCCCTAGTATAAGTATGTTTCCACTCAAGAGTGATCTCAGAAAGCTTCATTCTGAGAAACTTGAAGACCAGAGAAAATAAAATATCAGGAAACAGGGCTCCCGAAGGATCTTAATATTTTAGGGGAAGGGCTGCAGGTGAGGGAACAGCTTTCAGCCATATTGTGGAGCTCAAGATACCCCCACCACCCCCTTAGGCACATTGTCACACCCTTCCACCAGCTGGCTCTCCCACCTGGGTAGCCCACGCTCTCAGCAGGATGTTCTCAACACATCCTCAGGCTCTTCAGCTGTTAGAGATCCGCAGCCCGCCAGGCCTGCGCCTCCTCAGTCCGAGCAATGCTGGATTAATGAAAAACAGACACAGCTCAGCTCATCGCTACTTCCACTTACGGTGGAAAAGGGCATTTTGGGAGGCTTTGTTTTGTTTCTGCAGCAAGCTTGCTGATTCAATTACACTCCACCCTACGTATTTATGACAGAGCTTTTATCTGCAGGCTTGCACTATTTTGTAGTGTTATAGGAAGTGTGATCTTGCAGAACTGAATAACTAGAGAAGAGCAGGACATGTTACTTTTTTTAATAAAAATCAATAGAGCATGATGGGCAACAGTTCCCCCCTCTGTCCAGCAATGATGATGGAAACAGGACTTCTGCCAAAAAAGCATGCAAGGAAAACAAGACAAAATTTGTAACAGCCAAGCAAGCTCAGTCTCTTGATCTACCCACTAGAATATGCTTAGTGTATTGACACAAGCAAAGCAGGACGTGCTCACCACCTCTCCAAGAGGCTAAAACGTCTCCTCCACTTGCTGAGCTTTTATTTGTGTCAAAACTGGATTTTGTTCTGTTTTTTTTTGTTTGTTTGTTTTTAAAAAGGCATTAAAGACACTATATGGATAAAAGTATTGGGGCGCCTGATCATTAAAGGGTTAGTTCACCCAAAAATGAAAATTAGCCTATTATTTACTCACCCTCCATGGTATGGTAGGTGTATATGACTTCCTTCTTTCAGATGAATCCAATCGGAGTTATGGCAATGGCATAGACAGGTGTTTCTCTTCATCAGTCCAAAACAAGTCCAATAAAGTGCATCCATCTATAATAAAAAAGTGCCTCACATGGCTCCGGGGGGCGGTGAATAAAGACCTCCTGCAGCGAATCGATGCATTTTTGTAAGACAAATAAGAATCACTTTGGGGGACGGCGTAAGACGTTGAGGCTCGCACAAACCAATGTTTGTTTACAGAAGCAAAGGAAGCAAAGTTTCTTTACTTTGCAAAGAAAGCAAAGAAAAAACAGTCTCCTCTTGGTTTAAATCAAAATCCTCCGCCATTCTTCTTTACAAATCCTCATTTTGTGCTTCTAATTCGCGACCGTTGTTTTGTTTTGGTATTTTCCCTATGCGTCCACGTTCGTCACTTCCAAGTGGTGCATGCGCAACGCCAGTGTCTTATGTGTACGACCAGTCGGTGCAAGCTAGATTAAAGTAATTCTTACGTTTTAAATATGGATGTTTTTCTTATAAAAACGCATCGCTTCTCTACAGGAGGGCTTTATTCACTCCCCGGAGCTGTGTGAGGCACTTTTTATTATGGATGGATGCACTTCATTGGATAGTTTTGGACTGATGAAGAGAAACACGCATATATGCCACACTTTTGGGTGAACTAACCCTTTAAAGCAAACAGGGACTTTAATGACTTTGCAATCTAAACGGCAATTAATATGGAGTTGGTCCCCGCTTTACAGCTGTAACAACTTCCACTGTTCTGGGAAGGCTTTCGACATGATTTTGGAGTGTTTCTGTGGGAATTTTTGCCTATTCATCCCATAGAGCGTTTGTGAGCCAGCCACTGACGTTGGATGAAAAGGCCTGGCTCGCAATCTCATTCCAGTTCATCCCAATGGTATCCGGATGGGGTTGAGGTCAGGGCTAGTGAAGTTCATTCACACACTGGACCTGACAAAATATCTTTTGTGTTCCTTTGATTACATAGTAAACACTTGAACACATTTTTTTTAAAATGCATTCCTTTTTGTTCCACAGAAGAAGCAGCCTACAGTTTAACGGATAAAAATCCAATCATCAGCATAGATGAGTAACAAAAAGAAACAAAGATCTGCATTAAGTGCTTCTCTAAAACACCACAATGAAGTGCTAGAGAAATAAAGTTTTATTTGGATGTAGATAAAACCTTTTTTGTTAGTTTTGCGTTAAATACAGTAAAAAAAAATAAGCCGGGCCTCACAGCGTTACAAGGACACAGGCAGTGTCTACAGATGGCTCGTTAAGATTTTATGGAGAACCGCATTTATACAAAGAAATTAAAGTTAATTCAAGACACGCTGTGTACATGAAGGACATAAATACATGAATGAATACAAGAAAAAGTACTAAATAACTAAATAAGTGGGCCAACTATTGATGAAGAGAAAGCCAGGTGGTTTTTGTTATAAACTGACCGTGAAGAACTGATTATGTTCGGGGTGTTTGGGCGCAATAAAAACAGCAGTATTTCAGAGTGATGCTTCAGTAATGCGATCCATTAGAAGGAAAACACAACGTGGAGAGGTATTCAGGGGGAAGGTGGTTTCAAAATGTTAGTAAAACATTAGCAGTACAAGATTGCTCCTGCCAACGTAATCACATACATGTGTGTTGAGTCCACAGACATTGTTATGTGTAGGGATGAGAGAATAGCTCTTGGCGGCAACGAGAGGTGAAATGCAATAGCAATAATAGAACTTACAATAAGAAAAGCAATAAAAAAGGCAACAGAAAAACACACTCAAGTTCACACAAGCCCTTTCTGTGATTTTTGGACAGAGGGCAGCCCATGGGAGCTCCTCATTTCCAAAGTTCTTCACATTTGGGCGTAGAGATTGTTTACTGGACTTGAATCCTTCTGCTGGGAGCTGTCCATGTGATATCTCCCCCCAGGCAGCCAAAGCCTTGAGCATTAGCAAGCTAAACACTACCACATGTTCGCTTCCGGACCGAAATGATTCACCCAAGAGCAGTCACGGAGACGTAAAGCTAGAGATGCTGAGCGGAGGACTGAAAACACTGATGACAGGTTCTCTTAAAATGTGTTCAATGTCCCGGCAAAGCATCAGACGAAGCAGACAATGTGGAGTCTGACTGTCCGCTGGGAAGTGCGTTGTCGGAACGCGCAATCTGTCTGGAATAATCTGACTCATCTACCTCCGCAAAACTGACTGTCCAAACTTGAACAATGCCAATCAATACGAGACAGATTCTTTCAGGAATTAAATCAAGCCTGAGTGAAAAATACTTCGACAGTTACAGTATGGTAAAAAGGAAAGTTTAGTCGGAAACAAAGTTTCTGTCATCATTGTACTCGCCCTCATGTTGTTTTAAAACTAGGAACACAGACACAAATAAAATAAAATAAAATAAAATAAAATAAAATAATAAAACCAAGGTAGAAAATGAAGATACAGTATGAAGTAGAGTATTGATGTAAAAGAAAAGTAAAGTAGGGGCTTTTTTTTTCATTTCTCCACAAACGGTTGTATAAATAGCACTTATTTATTTATTTATGGCCTATACAATGGAAGTTGGTGTAAAATAAAATAAAATAAAATAAAATAAAATAAAATAAAATAAAATAAAATAAAATAAAATAAAATAAAATAAAATAATAATAAAATAAAATAAAATAAAATAATAAACCTAGGTAGAAAATGAAGATACAGAGAGTATTGATGTGAAATAAATAAAAGAAAATAAAAAAATAAACCTAGGTAGAAAATGAAGATACAGAGAGTACTGATGTGAAAGAAAAGTAAAGTAAGGGCTTTTTTTTTTTTTCATTTCTCCACAAACGGTTGTATAAATAGCACTTATTTATTTATTTATGGCCTATGCAATGGAAGTTGGTGTAAAATAAAATAAAATAAAATAATAAAATAAAATAAAAAACCTAAAATAATAAAATAAAATCAAATCAAATACAATAATAAACCTAGGTAGAAAATGAAGATACAGAAAGTATTGATGTGAAATAAATAAAATAAAATAAAATAATAAACCTAGGTAGAAAATGAAGATACAAAGTATTGATGTGAAGAAAAGTAAAGTAAGGGCTTTTTTTTTTAATTTCTCCACAAACATTTAAGAATAGTATTTATTTATTTATTTAGGGCCTATACAAATGGAACTTGGTGTAAAAAAGAATTACAGAATTACAGCTGTGACTATTTCTGCCAGTGACTAAGGCTAAAGAGAGGTCTCTTTCTCAACCCTGCAACCAATTTATTGCCTGGATATAAGCCGACCACAGCGTTCCCACCATCTAGCCTCTCAAATGCATGCTCACACTCTCAAAAAAAGAAATCCTTTAGGGACAAACCTGAAACACTTTCTTTTTCTTTCATCCAAGTGAACCTCCATTGATCGGATAAGGCCGATCAATAAGGAAAAAACGCACACAAATTGAATCTGAGCGCAGCGTAACGAAGATTCTGGCACTGAGCGTTTAATATAAGCTCTAAATTTGGGGTGGAGATTTTGCGGCGGAACAGGTGAGTGCATTTTGATGATGTGGTTTGTAAAATTAGTGTCTGGAACTATTCATTTGTATTAGTGAAGAGATTCGAGCTGTTTTCACTCAAGTACCCGCGAGTTTGTCGAGTCTGTGGGCCATAAATACAAGGGAAGCTTGTCTGAATGAGTATAATTCAACCTCTCTCTGACAGATTTCTGATGTCGGGTTATTAGGAGGCATCTTTCCTATAATGACTCACCCCGTTTCCTCAGTCTTGACCTTCACAGTGCTCAGGCAAAGCTGTCTCGCCTCAAGGTGAACGGCACAGAAAAACAGCTGAGAGAGAGGGCCGCGCGCTCCCATCCATGCAATTATCATCATCTTTAACGATAACAAGGGAAAAGGGGGAGGTTAGCGCTAATGATAATTGTGATGGGACGCCAGGTAAAGCTTGATTCCCTTCGAGGACGACGTGATACGCCTGAGAGACTTTCAAAGCATGACCAAGTGCAGGGGTCGCTAATACACTCCCGATTCTCACCCTGGGTTCTCCTGGTAGCCTGTGGAGACTAAGTGGAGAAGAGGCTAGAAAGGTCACAGCCTGACCCAATAACAACCGGCTCTCTAACAGTTTCATTATGAGCGAGAGACACACTGAGACTGGGAAACTAACAGCTGGACTTGGATAAGAGTCCTCAGGAGGACTGCCAAGCCCTGTTTCTCCTCCTCATGTCAGAAAACTTTTGTTTACGCTAACCTCCTGCGGTTGTGGGAAACGCAAAGTGCGAGCAAACATACTCGTATCATGAAGCATCCGATGGATTTAGGCCAAATGACAAAGTAATGCTGTAACCTCCACTTAATTTTCGCAAGTGATTTTTGTGGCGTTCGCAGCAGGACTTGCTCAAGCATGGCTTCCCTTATTGGTTTGGAGCTCACTTAGCACGCACATTCATACGGTAATCTGGCAGAGCAGCACTAACAGCTCTTTCCTAGAGTACGGCGCTGCAGCGCGCGAAGCCGATAATAGGTTATCTCCCATATTAAATTCACACGATCACATTTGTGTGAAATAAAAACAGGCGTCTACGCAAGACGATGGATCGTACTGACTTTACGCCTTATCGTAAGGTCATTTGTGAGAATCCGTATCACCTGGATTTAACAAAGAGAAAGCGTCGACATAATGAGCGAGGGAATGCATCATGTTTTGGAGACGGTGGTGTGAACACGAATGGCTTGTAGTTCTAAGCTGCGGTATTACAGTACCAAGACCCAACCATGTTTTTAATTTCTGGCTAGGCAGCCGAAGAGCGCAAGGAGTGTGGGAAGAGTCATTCCTCAGGGCTGTTAACTGGCCACAGAGGGCTTTACAACCATGCCCTTCGGTTTCAAGCCATCAGCCAATGAGCAACGAGAAGAGATGGTTGGTTTAAGGGGTGGTTTGACCAATTACCTTTAAACCACCAAACTAACTTTCATTCTGTACTGAAAGCACATCCCTGAGGCATATGGTCAACAAATGGTTCATTTCTAGTGTCTAGAAAGAATCTATTATCTAACACAACAACAGTCTATCTTTGTGATAGTGGGGAGTTTTACTGCATAAACTCTCGCTGACCTTTCCCAGGCTGCAACTCTAAAGCAAATAAGGAGTTATTAGTAACGCTTTAGAATAAGGTTTAATTTGTTTAAATTATCATAAACTAACAAACCTTTCTTCAGAATTTATTACAGCATGTTAATTTATAAATACACTGCTCACTGTAATTTATGTGCATAACACATTGACTAATAATAATTTATACTAATATACAAATACACTGTTTAAATTTGAAACTGAATATTTAAAGGTGAACATTAATCTAGATTAAATGAAATTAAATGAAAATTGTGTCATTACTTATTCATCCTCATGTCGTTCCAAACCCGCAAGACCTAAGACTGTCGTAACGCAAATTAAGATATTTTTGATGACATCCGAGAGCCCTGCATAGACAGCAACGCTGTATGCAGAATGGTAGTGAGGACATTGATAAAATAGTCCATGTTGAATAAAGTTGTAAAGTTTTCTTTATGCACAAAAAAGCATTCTCGTAGCTTCTTCAGGGTTGAACCACTGATGTCACATTGACTATTTTAACAATGTCCTTACTACCTTTCTGGGCCTTGAATGTGTCAGTCTATGCAGGGTCAGAAAGCTCTTGGATTCATCAAAAATATCTTAATTTGTATTCCAAAGATAAATGAGGGTGAGTAATAATGACAGAAGTTTTATTTTTGGGTGAACTATCCCTTTAATAATGCTGTAAAGTATTGCTCTTTGTTTCATAGTATAGTGCATGTACACAAAAGTACATGAAATGGCATAGAAACCTCACTTCTACAGTCACATGGCCATAAAATGTCCTAAATGTTGTTCATAATTAAGTTGTTATAATCTGCACTGAAAGAAGAATTCTGTTACATGAATACTGTGATTTTTTGTAATTTATTCCTGTATTTATTACCTAATCAAAATAACCCAACTGCAGTTTGAGTGAGATTAAGCAAGAGATCTATTTTTTATTTTACTTTTTATTATTCTTTTTTTTTTTGTAGTAGTAGTAGTAGTATTATAAATGTCCCCTAGTAAAAAAGTAATCGATTTAAAATGCATTTAGTTTATACTAAGTATAGTTCACGTCTATTAACATACTTACTGACATATCGCTCGAGGCTTACTAATATAAAAATTGTAATTAATTGTAAGCCTAAAATTTGTTTTTATATCACTATTGATGAGGATTTTATGATCTTTAAATAATATCGTTTAGTACACTAAAAGTACAATTGCAGGGTATTTTTATTAAAGGGGTGATTGGATGCAAAGTTCACTTTTTCATGTTGTTTGAACATTAATGTGTGTTGAAAGTGTATGTACACTACTTACAGCAGAAGTGAGTGTAAGGGTTTTTTATGAATCTTTGCAATCGCCTTTCTTAATAACGTGCTAATTAGCAAGTTTAGCGGCTAAAAGCGGCAAAAGTAAACAGGCTCGTCACTCCACAGAGAGAAGAGGGGGCGGGGCAAGCAGAGCTCATTTGCATTTAAAGGAACAATGCCTCAGAATGAGATGATTTTTGCAGAGCTCATTTTGACAAGGTAAAAAGGGTGTTGTTTTACACAACCATTGAGAATTTTTAACCAAAGTATATTATA